>JAOYSI010040152.1:8954-28374 GCA_025775065.1 Hiodon alosoides
CCCCCACCCCACCCCCCCCCCCCCCCCCCCCCCCCCCCCCCCCCCCCCCCCCCCCCCCCCCCACCACAAAGTAAAAGACATTTTTAAATGATCATCTGCACGTCAAATTATATGCGTCTATGTTTGACATTGAGAAAGTGTCATTTCAAATGTGCAAACCAGATTATAGAAAAAATAAAGTTGTTGTTGTTGTTAATTCAACCCTAAAATCTTAAAACGGCTTTTTAATAGAGGGCTTTTAATTTGGCTCTTTATATTTCGACAGGAAAACACATGACGACTTCCGTTCGTAATCAAGTCACCCTCTGATAAATTTAATGATTCCTACATTCGAATTATCTAACGGTATTTGTTGTACTTTTTATCTAGGTTGTAGACATATTATTTTATATATCTATAAGTAGATATAATATTTTGTGAAATTTAATCATCTGACGATACAAACGCGTCTCTGTGCTATCTTCACACCGAGTATAAATGAATGGAAAAGTATAATTTAAATGCAAATTGGTGCAATTGTACCAAATCTGAAACTGTTACAATTCAGCCAGTTTTTTATCTGTAATCAATAAACATGTTAAAGGATGAGATAATTAAAGCGTAATGAAAGGGTGCAAGTCCATTTCCTAAATTAATACAATTACTTTTATTTATATTCCATCTTTGATTATTCGAGTGTATATCAAACTAATGTTATTACAGGGCTATTGTACAGGCATAACTGAGACAAGCAAAAAGGGTAATGTTGCCTGTTTATGAGACCCATCTATATTCAGGTTGAATGTAGTGGTGAAATGAAATACTTGTATTTTGCTTATTCAAGTAACTCATTATATGTAATATAATTGAAGTGGTGTCTAACCCTAGTTAGCATATTTGTTTTTCGTGATAAGAATTCTTCATAATGTTAGAAAAAATGAAGGTAAAAGACAATGAAGTATTACATTTTTATTTTCATGTCATGCAAGACATAATTATACAAATTTTTGTATCTGCAAACGAGATACACATTAGTATTGGTAATCCTAGCATATGGCTGACATTTTTGAAGTTCTTTGAATGCTCCTAAATGTGCACTATTGTAGTCCTGAGGGTTTCCCGGTAATGAAAAGGAAGACTCTTAAATGGTAATGGTTTAAACTGTTTGCTTATGCAAAGAATGAAGTATGGGGAATATAAAAATCTGAACTGCAGTATACACAAGAGGGGGTCAGTTCAGCCTCATGCCATCTCATGATATACATTCTTCTATATATCAATACATATTTACAGACGCTAAATAGCTTTGTAGCACGTCACGCATATTTTATGCCGGTATTTTATTTTAGAACAAAACACATAAACTTAAATCGCTCTACGGGTTCACCCCAAACATAAACTAAAACAACAAACAAAAGTAACAACCGAAAACAAGGCAGAATCTTAATGCCGACAACCCCTTCGAGTTGGTTTCACCGTCCTCCGCCTCTGCTTCGTAACATTCCTTTGTCGCCGTTCACGCCCGGCGTTGTGCCGAAATCGGTCCCCCTGCAGTGGATTGGCATGTCTTCGCTTGCACGCGAGCGGTCTACTCTTTGATGTTCGGTTCAACTTTTAAGGGTGTTTAACTCATTTCAAAGGCAAAAAAACAAAACTTTTTTGATATTTAAGCAATAGTAGTATATGCTAGCTATCATAATATACAACAAGTTTGTTTTACGTAGCCGTTGTAAACACAAATGAATATAAATAAACTAGGGTAATGTCCACCAGAGATCGCGATGTGTATTTCTTTCAAAGCTAACTTTTCTTGTTATTTATAATGGGTTTCCTTGCTATTTAATCGCGATTAGTATGTATACCAAACTATAACTTGTTCTTATGTAGTTTTGGTCTCGTTGCTCTACGCATTAGTAGCTAAAAGCCAATCAGTAAACCTTCATCTCGAGTTCACACTACAACGGTCTGAATTCTAGCAATAAGACTTTTAAAACACTTTCAACGAACACAACATTTATTTTTGCTACTCTCTATGCAAACCATTTAATCCGTTTACCACATATCATCTTTGGCTACTTTGTTTGTACATTTTAAAAAATCGCTTTATTACCACCACAGTAATAGCAGCATGCAAGGTCGCAGTTAAAAGTGCCTGAAATGGAGTGAAGCTTTAAGCTTGCCGGAAATGCCCCCCCCCCCTTGTAACGTTTCTCTGAAAGGTCCGAATCTCACCAAATTTACAAACCAATCTAATTTTATCAAAATTGATATATACCCAAAAGCGTTTTCAATTCGGTACAGGGGTTCCATAGTTATGGGGGGGCATTTCCGGCACTACAGTGCCGTAACCTGCCCCCCCGTAACTTTGGCCAGCAAGGTCCGAATCTAACGAAACTCGCACACGAGTTACATCTTACCATAGCTGTTATGAACCCAAAATATCTTCGGTTCAGGGGTTCAAAAGTTATAGGGGGGGACCATTTCCGAAAGGCTCGGTTTAAAAAAAAAAAATTATCTATTTAAAAAACTATAATACTTATATATAATAGTATACTGTAATACTAACTATAATACTTGATGGCTACCTTATGGCTACCTCCATCTATAAGTTGCATATACAAATTTAAATATTAATGTTTTAGAAAGTACAATTCAAAACTAGGAGCGAATGTCATTTTTATTTTGACCTTTGCATGGCATATGTACAAAGAACCCAGATTTCATATAGTGTACTCAAACCAGAGTAGCAAAAGGGAAGTACGTGTGCTAATAAAATACAGGAAGGTGCAATAAACAATAAGAGCAAAATAAAAGTATAAAAAATATAACACTAATAAAACCAGCAGCAAAATCTGTACAAATATAAAAATGACAGCAGTCATAAGACAGAATTTTCTGTATGTTAACTGCTCTACTGAAAGTGCCACAATGTGAAATAATTAGGAATAGAAATCCAAAGACCGAAGATTTAATTTTTCATTAGAATTCTTTCAGTAGTGAAATATAAGCCTACTTAGGACTCCATGACCTAGATGCAATTGATTCTATTAGATGATACTGCTATGTCTAGCTGCTTTGCATATCAGCTTTAAATTATTTTTTTATTTGGCTAATTTTATTGTTCCTTGCACTCAGCAAATGATAATTTGAGTGTTCCATGCATGTGGCTGATTGCCTGTGTTTTCAACAATTAAAACTCAGATTGTTCATGCATATTTATAAATCTTGTTCCAGCGTGTTGTTTTGAACTAAGCATTAATCAAGGCTTTTTATTAAAGCATCAGCCTGCTATATACAGTATCGTAGACCATTTGATGACTAGTTAAGTGAGGTTAATCTTTAAGACAGCAAGCTGTTGTAAACTCAGTACGCAGACTTCAATGTAATCTTTGGCGCTATATTACTTCACCCGTCTGGTTCCAAGTTTGACGTTGGTGAGGTCTGCTTTTAAGATGTCAGAGTAATGTTTCTCAATCATAGCTGTAAATCAATCTCAGTCAATGAGTTGTTGGAGGGTAGTTCATGCCGGGTTCATGTTTGTTTCTTGATGGGACATGTCCGCCAGCTTTAGGATATTCCATCTGTTCTTACAGGCTTCTTTTCCCTCTGGTTAACCAGATACCTACCTTCATTCCACGAATGAGCCCAAAGAAAAAGCAACTGTTGTACTTTACAGTAAACTCAGTTTTTTAATATCTGACTATTCTGCATTACTCTGATGATAATAATCAGCATGTGGACAGCTTGCATGCCAAAGCATAAGCAAATGGTGCATATATTAGCTTTGTAACACGATAATTAGGATTGAGAAGTCTTTTGGTGCCAACTTTGCTTTGTTTGCATGAGGCTCATGCAGTTCCAGGAGGTTTGATTTATTTCAAACAAGTTCAGTGATCCTGATGTGCACAAACAGGGAGGAAGGAGGAATGCTGGTCCCATCTTTGGAGAGCAGGTGGATGTGACGATATCCTGGGAATTCCAAAAAAAAAAAAAAAGTTTTACATAGTGACAGCATTTTTTGAAATGTCTGCCTTTTAATTTTCCTATCTAGTCTGTCCAGTTTTCATGTGTAAAACAAGGTTCACACACAGTTATTGACCAGGCTCACCTTGCTGAATACATGTGAATGGCAAGGTGTACTGGCCAACAAAGTCGTTCTTGGACGTCTTGTCGTAATCCTCCACGACAAAGCGCACAAGTGCCAGTTCAGGGACATGAATGGTGAACTGTAGAGTATCGTTCCATACCGGATTGAACCCTGTGCATGAGACATGAACCAAGTTTTAAAATGATTATTTTTTATTTTTTTAATGACTCCCAACACTGACATTTGCCTCATTTGTGTCATGTCACATTGTTTGTCCATTAGGTCAACTCTCACCGTTGTTATCGATGTATCTGGTCTCCTGCTTAGCCTGGTCCAGGGGCACTCCATGTATCTCCACTCTCACCAGTGGGTCCACGATTGAGCCCTCTTTGATGTTCACTTTTGGAAGCTGCTGTCCACTTATCACCTGAGAAGGTGCACACACACATACCCACACATTAGCATGCACAGAAAAAAAGAAACAGGTATACACATAAACATACAAGAAAAAACACATCCAAAAAACACATACTAGCAAAATATACATCCAGGCACATAGACACACTCATAACCAAAAGCAGGTTCTACTCAAGGGTATAATGAGGGACTTGTATTTAACAAGACCTTTTTCTATATTCATGTAAATTGGTAAGCACGTAAAGCCCTAGCATGCACAGCACGCTTAGCACAGTACCTGAATGGAAAGACTGTGGGGCCGGTAATCATGGCGATCTTGAGGACTCTCTGGATCAAACCTCCTCTCGCTGCTCCTCATAAACTCTGGCTTCAGGACGTAGCCGCAGCGGCCGTTCTGGCTGAAGAGTCCGTCGTTAAGGTCCATTTCCACCCCTGCCGTCTGGAAGTTCAGAGCAACTGGGACCCCATGAAGATATAGGTGACATGTAAGAAGAGAACCAGCAACAAAAGCCTTTTTGTGGCAGCTGTGTGGTGTAAAGCAACCAAAAGGTTGTTGGTTCAAATCTCAGTATTGCTATTACTCCATTAACAGTACTCAACTAACTAGTTACTTAAGCTAGACAGTACTTATGCAGTATCTGATAGTAATAATAATAATTCACTCTAATTCATTGCTCTCCATTTGTAGAACATGTTGAGGAGATTTTCCGTAACTTGATGAATTTTTATTCGAAGATGCTTTTGTTTTGCAATTGAGAAAGTATGTCATTATATTATACTTGGTGCCACATGTAAGAAAGACCTTGCCTATTTGGCACCCCAGATTCCACATTTCCTGTGGGTTAAAGTTGGAGGAGTCTGTTCTCAGGCCACTGGGGTAAACTCTGGTCAGCTGCCTGGTATTGTGGTGCACAAACTCAACCCCTGATTGGATAAAAAGATACACATTTAGCAGTACTGTAAATCAAAATATTAGCTTTAACAACAGCCCTGTCATTCCTTTTCTTTTTTTTTCTTCTAACAATATCACAGGATTGTTTTTCTGATGTCGTCAAATTATAATTGTGGAGCTCCTGCTGCTGTTTCAGCTTCACAGCCCACCTGACTCTCTGGTGTGTTTCCGGGCTTTGGATTCAGTGAAGGACGAGATCTCATAGAACTTGGAATGAATGAGGGAGTGCTTGAAGCTGATGAAGTGGACACTCTTACAGTACACCACGCAGTCCGACAGTTCCTTGGAGAGCCGTTGCTTTGATTTCTAATGAAAACACATGGTGTGTGCAAACTTAAAATATTAAAAGAAATTTAATTTTCATCAGCTTAACGTTTTAATGTTAGTCTCCATAGAAATGATGATTGCCGATGGATTGGGCAGCTGGTGGTGTAATGGTTAAGCTGATAGGCCCATCCCAGCTGTTGTATCCTTGGACAAGGTACATAACCTTAATTGCTTCAGTAAACATCCAGCTGTATCAGTGGATGAATGTAGAAACCGTAAGCTGTGTGCTTTGGTTTTAAGTGTCTGCTGAGCAACTAATCTGATTGTATTCACTCTGCAGTAATGTTACTTTTGTCATTTTAATAGAGATTAAATACATTTTGAATGGAATATTCACAGGAAGTTTTTGGCATTTAGTTACAAAAAGCTGATCTTGCAAAGAAGCAACGGCCTTGGGGCTGCTTATGCTCTACTGGCAGTTAGGCTACAGGCTGGCGGGCTTGTATCCAAACTAATTAGCAATGTTATCCGGGCTCCATGTACTCAACTGCCCCTTTACGAAACTTAAACCATGCAGGCAGGGACTCCATGCAACAGTCTCTAGGCAGAATGAATCTTCAGGGTCAATTACACATAGGCATTACCTGTGGCATTACTTGCATGGCCTTTTGATTTTACCTAAAATTTAGTTCTGATTAAACTTAACTAGAAAATGAAAAGCTTGTTTTTGTTTTTTAATACGATTAGAGCTGAGTATAAGTTTAATACCTGAAAACTTTTTTTTTTCTTCTCATAATAAATATATAAAAAAAGAACTAAACTGACCTTCATTGTTTCTGACCACTTCTGGACCAGGCATGTACCAGGGAGCCACTTAAAATTGTTAAGTAGGCTCATAGCTACAGAGTTTTCCCTGACAGCAGATGTCAGGATGAGGGGATTGAGGGTGCCACCAACAACCACCAACAACCACCAACTACCCTCCCCCTCCATTTCACAGTACACAGTGCAAAGTGATCAGGGGGAAAAGGCATGCTCACATTATACCGCCAAGAGATCACCTTCTCACACTCTGTCTGGACCCAGCCCTCTGTACATCTATATTTTACAAAGGTGTGTATTTTTATGTAATCCCAGAGGTATACAAGGGCACTGATGTCAGATCTGACAGATCTGATCAGCCATTAAAATAGCTCATCCTCTAGAACACCAAAAAGAGGTGAAACACCTTGAATAGCTTGGTTTATTAACTTCTGATCCCTTTGACAAGCAGGTAAAAAAAAGAAGTTTTTGTTAAATGTTAATATCTCAATATTCAGGAACTGTCCATATTCATTTAAAAGGTTGTGTGATTAAATGCAGATTAAAATGAGAAAACTTTTAGCTTGTGTCAAGAATGACATCTGTATAGTGTGTATTTTAAATTTACATTAACAATAAGTGTTTAGTGACACAGACGTTGTGCAGGTGGAACATTAGAGCGAGCCTGCAATGGTCAGTGGTTCTCAGAATTTCACTAACCTTGCCCTTGCGCCGCAGGCTGCTGCCATGCAGGTTATCCTCGTCGATGTCAGCAGCCTCGTCCTCATCACTCACCTCGCCCGTCAGGGACTCTTCCGCCGCCCCGTTCAAACTCTCCTCAAGGTTGCCAATTTTCTTCCCCTTCAGCAGTATCCTGCCTTTTAGCTCCTGTACAGCAAGATATTAAAATGTGAATCACAAGAGTTTAACATTATCTTGTCTCTCTTCTTAAGTAGCCTCATTTTCCAAAGTTGCCTTTATGCTGGAAAAGAAATCATCAAAATATGCTTGATTTACATATATCGATATTGTTTTCTGTTATAAATTGTGAATACATATATCTATTCTATGGCATATTATGACCACGAAGAGGAGAGTGGAAATATTATTTTTTTAAATTGTTTTGAAAGGACAGCCATACTCTGAAAAAGAAGTTAGATGAAGAAGAGAAATTAGTTTACATGGACCCTGAGAATGAGAGAAATTTCACTTATCACTGAAACCCACCCAATCAACATTTGATAGGAGCAACATATTGTACTCTTTTTTTAATTTAATGTAGCCAAAGCTTATATAGCACCTGGATGTATATAAATGCTACACAGACAGTAGATATTATTAGAAACAATCATGTCATTTATCAAGCAGGGGAGGCAAGTTGTGAAACAATTGTTGTTTGCTGTGATTTTATACTTTACATATTTATACATTTAGAAATGAGCAATGAAGCATGTTGAAAGTATCTTATTCAAAGCTACAACAGCAGGATTAAAACCTTCAACTTTCTGGTCATAACTCCAGTATCCTCAACACTAGACCACCTAGAGGGTGTAGGGTCTTCAGGGTCATGCCCTCTCTCAATATAAAGGATCATAATACCTTACTGAGACTATGCAGTAACAAAACAATCGTGCATGAATAGATGAGGTTGGAAATTTTTCCAATCACTTCACCTGGGGGGATGGTAATCCATTTGGAATATTGCCATCCAGTGTGGTCCTCAGCAGCTTATCACCAAGTATGTGGTTGAGGTGTTCAGCCATGGTTCTCTGTTGCTCGACACTGCAGTGGTTTTCAATGGAGAGGATGACTGGGTACTCTGATACCTGGGAGAGGGGATGGTAGGAGACTTGAATTAAAGACGTGAATTAAAAAGTGGAGCATTATCGATGGGGAAAGCCTATATCCCAGTGGTTTCCCCTCAGGCAGAATCTGAGACAGGTCAAACGTGTCCTATGCAGGCTGACATAAACAAAATCTAACACACTGACAAAGATATGAGCATGGTTGTAGTTTTGGCACAAACTCCATCAAATACAGATATTGTTTAGCCATGGTATCAGGATGCTGCTCACCCTAAAGGCGTAATTTCCCAGGGCACCGATAACATCTTTAAAGAGGATCTTGGAGGTGAAAGTGTGCCCATGGTAGACGATAGGCTCTCCGTTGGGACCATCCCAGCAATCCACCTCCACACATCTGCAGCCACGCTTCAGGGCCCTTTATGAAAGAACCAGAGAGAGAAATAGAGTTACAGAGCTGCAGGATTGAATAAAAGCAAAACTAAGGGCCCAAAACAAAACCCCCACAGAAACATCAATACTGAATATAACCCATAGGCAATTTTCCAAATTTACGTGGCAGGCATGTAAATTTGCGTTGGTTGGTTTTCAATCAGCACACCTTCACAATAACGATAATTAACAAACCTTATGATATTTGTTTAATGGCTTTAAAGAATTAAGCCCCTTTTTGTGCAATAAGTGGGTATGCTCATAGATGCAAGTGGATTCAATTCAATTATGCTGATCGGGTGGAGTTGTGCTTTTGTTTATTTTATTAATTACAAATTTGGAATCAACAATTATTTAAAGCCAACTCTGCATAGTCCTGGGAGCACTTCAGTGGTTTATTAACACAAATCTATAACAAGAACAATCAGCATCTCACCAACTTCTCTGACTCTCCATACTACTCCATTCCTACACAGGCCAGGCATGGTACAACAAACATCGCAGAACAAATATCCCAGACATTTTTCAAATAACTATTCTTACACATGTAACATGTTTGTAAGTTGCTAATTTCCCATTAAAGTTCCATTCCATATCATCATAAATCTGCAGCCATTTAGGACATAAAAATCTTCTTATGTACCAGAACAACAATATGGTTGAAGCACTAAGAATTTGGTAACATAAGAGCACATCTCAATGTGGCTCCTTACTGGATATAGCCCTCCACACTGCTCTGGCCTCGCAGCTGGTCCTCGAGCAGGTAGGTGTTATGGGAAGAGGAGATGAAATAGTGGCACAATGGCTGGGTCATGTCCTGGTAGATGCCCTGATGTTGGGGATTAAAGATGTTGCCCTCTGGTGAGCCCAGGTAAATCAGGAAACCATCGATGGACATGGCATGGAGCATCTTGGCTGATGAGGAAAAAACACACTTTACAGTAAGTCTACTTTTTCAGTCTACTAGCCCCTAATTCAAGCTACTAGCCCCTAATGCAGTCAAGCGTCCACTGTCGTCTGTCCACTTTAATCTATACATTTACCTGTCTGAAATGAGTAGCGTAGACTTCAAAAGTTACACCTGCTGCACTCAGTGTGAATTACTTTTATAATTTGGGGATAGTTGCCTGCGAGTGTCAAGACACAATGGAAGTCTTTTTTTATTATTTCTTTGCATTTTCATTTTGTTTGGGAAACCGCATTCACCTTTTGATTTTTAAATGTCAATGACTGCATTAACGAGTACTTATTTTTCTTCTTTAAGTTTGTTTTTCCAGCGTATTTTGGATGCTTTAGCAGAGCACCCACATCAAAAACATCCAATCGAGAAATTAATTAAACATGCAATTGTAATAATTGGCTCATAGGCGAGATAGTAAATATTTTGCTAAATGTTAAATGAAATACGTAGCAACTGCATTTCATCCAGGCCCAGATAAATATTATTCTTATTTCAAAATTTATGTTTCCGTCTTCTTGAATTTATCTTGAAGCGACAATTTTTCTGACCGCTCAGCATATGAAAGTGTCCACTCCCACAGAGCAACCATGCGAACCTGAACCGTATTTTGAGAATGCCCGGACACCAGTAAAGCCAAGTGTTTGTAATTAAACTAAATGTACTTATTTTTCAAACGCAGTACATTTACTTGTTATTGCTGGATGCAGTAAAAATTCTGCCGAAGTTTGCAAAGCAAAAGCAGACTTCTACACCTATACATAGAGCAAATGTTAATTCACTTGCATTATAAGTTAAATTCAAATCATAAAATAATTTTGATAGATTATTTGACTTTAGACATTTTGATCAGTTTGATTCAAGGCCACGAGTACTAGTGCGTTTCACTTTCCAGTACCAAGCTTTGATCACAATCAGTACCAATTCATTGTTGTCGATTCCAGTGCAGTACCAGTGTCAGAGGGCTCATAGCGGTCAATGAGCTTGAGGGCCCGCTGTTGGCCCTCTTCTCCCTCTAGTTGCTCCTCTCGCAGGAACTCCTCTAGTTCCTGCAGACTCAGCTTTTTTCCGTCGCTTGAGTAATCGTGGAACACCCGGAGAATATCCTCTCTCTGTGTGAGCATCTTGTAGAACATCACAAACTCGTCGTCCTCCAGCGTGCCTGACTGAGACTTGTCTGCCATCTGTGAGTAACAGGAGGGAAAGCAATAAGGGCTTAATCTCTTTACCTTAAAGGAATGGTAGAGACCTCACACACATTGAGAAAGATAGATAGATAGATGGTCATGAATGTGTGTTTGTCTTTGTTTAGGGGGGAGATGGAATGTGTGTGTGTGTGTGTTGTTGTTTTGGGTGTAGACTGGAGGTGTGTGTGTTGTTGTTTAGGGTGTAAACTGGTTGTGTGTGTGTGTTGTTTAGGGGAAACTGGATGTGTGTGTGTGTTGTTTAGGGGAAACTGGATGTGTGCGTGTGTGTGTGTGTGTGTTGTTTAGTGGGAGACTGGATGTGTGTGTGTTGTTTAGGGGAAACTGGTCATGGTTTGCCTATTCTGGGTTTGCAATTACATTAATGCTTTTTGAATGAATTACACAATGTAAATAGTAACACACTGTGAAGAGACGGAGGGAGTGGTCCTCGTTCATGTCCACATTCATCATCTTCAGTAGGTCCCGCACCTCCTTGAAATTCATCCTCCCGTCTTTGTTTTTATCTGCTTTCTTAAACCAGTCACAGATCCACCTTTGAGGTCTCTTAAGGAGGACTAGTAATTCCATTTGTGAGTTCCCTAAACACATAACATCTAGCCAGATAAACCCCAGTGGTGCATCACCTCAACAATCCTTTGACCATGGCACATTCCACCTTTTCACAACATATCCAAACCTGGAAATTTCTGCATTCTTGGGAGCATGTGCTAACAACACTACCATGTGACAGGAACAGTGTGTTGACAATGAGCAGAATTTTGTTTGTTTAGTGTGGAGAAGGATACTGGTCAAGCTTTTCCCTCTGGCCCATTGTCTCCAGGTTCTCTATCAACTTGCGCATGCCCTTAATCCAGGACTGAGCTTCCTCTGCTGATTCTGCCACCAGGTCCAGGTTGCCACGGCGTCCACGGAAAACTAGTGTAAAGCAGCGGTCTGGGGAGAACTCGTCTGCAATGCTCAGCAGCACCTCCGACTGGTGTCCCTCACGCACCGCTTCCACATCACTCACAGAAACTGCATGCAGAACAGGGGTAGATTTTAGTTTAACTTTAGATAACTTCTTTCTTAATTATGACTAAGATATTGTCCATAGAACAATTTCAGAATGCTGCTGGTAAAACATGTCTGTCACAGTGCCATGCTTCTTGACAGGCACTACTCACATGTAGAGTGGGCGTTTCCAGCCTTTTTGGACTTGTACCAGATAGTCATGCAATCCTCCTGAAGCTTGAAGTAACGCTGCTTCTTCCAGGTCCGAGACTTGATCTTTCTCATCACTGTCCCTGTGATCATGGTCTGCAGGTTGTCATCACCCTGGATACCTAAGGTGGGGAGAGGGTTAGCTATAGCACTAAATATTTTCTAGCAGAATGTAGTTTTTATCATGAGTTTAAGCAATTATGTTGTCAATAGGTAGAGAATGTATGCAATCTCACATTGTTTAGAGGCCATAGAAGAAATTATGTCACACTTTAAAGTTCAATAATTTACTAAATTAACTTACGCAGGCCACATCGGGTTGAAGCCATTTGTTGTTTTATCACAATTCTGGGATTTGCTGCCAAAAAAACAATGTAAACATAACAGTTTCCATAACAGTCCATAACAAGAAAAAACTGATGTGATGCCAGGAAGAAGGCCAGAAATCAATAAGGGGTGTTTGATACTTACCATGAGCCTTGTTGTATTACTTTTGATGTAAAGCTTGGGATATAGTTTGTTGTGTTAGCTGACATCTTTTTTTCTCATGAAAACATTTTCTTACTTGTAAATTGTGTTATTGCTGCATGCCATGACTTCAACATGTAGTACATATCACAACTTATCAACTTTTTTCAATCATGGGCCACTTGTCCATGACTCAAACTATTAAATGAAATTCAACAGCTAGCACAAATTTAGATTTTCAGAGGACAGGAAACATTGGTCAGCCTCACTGCCCTTTAATTCCATTCCATTAGCTGAGGGCGATTATCAAATATAAAAAGCCATCCCCTTATTGAAATTATATACCACCACCAACTCCCAAAACACCTGGTTTCTCAGAAACTGAAGCCAGATACATTTTCTCCTTTCATTAAGCAGCCAAATTGTCCCAGAGTCTGCGTTAATGCTGTTCTTGTCTAATATAACCTCCATTGTGAGGATGCATCCCACTGAACTAGTGTAGGGCATTGTCTAGTTCCTGTTTACCACTTGTAAGTAGACTGAGATCCTTGTGTACCAAATCGTCCCTACTGCGCAGCTAGACTGTCATTATCCCTGCCATAATTACATGGCAATTAGGTTATGTATTGAACGATGGAAATCTCTTCTGTCAACACAGAACTAAACACACAAACTAAATCTGAAACCCTGAATATCAGAATATTGGTTTGTCATATGTATTTGGAACAGTTCAGCTTCAACCAAATCACTCTATATCATGTCACACTATAGGCTTCTTATAGCTGTTGGTCTGTCACATGCTTGCTTGTTTTGGTCACTTGCTGTCAGGGTGAATCTCTGTTCTCCATACAAACAGACTCCTGAAACGCTGCAATGATGTCCTGTACGCTAACAAGTCTGGTGAGAAGGAGGTTTCCCACTGACAGAAAGTTTGGTAATTAGTGATAAACTGTCACACACAAGAATCACAATAACTTTTATCGAAGGCTAATAATCGCACTAATTCATCAAACATGTACACACACTATAAACAGAACACATGTTTTTGTCTTTCTGTTATATTGTGGGGCCACAATAAGCCAGCAGAGACAGAGAAAACGCTTGTTTTCTTAATCATCAAGCATAGATACATTAAGAAATAACAACAAACTAAAGTCCAAAAACGAAAAAAAGTCTTTACATCGGAATCTACTCTACAAACCTTTACCACTTTCAAACACTTTCCCTGCAGGTACCAGCATCTCAGTAGATACAGTAGGCATGGTAATATGTTACAGTAACTGATTTCATCTGTGCTAGCTGCAACAAGATTGCCAATAACATTAATCCATTACATGCGCCAATAAGATGCATTTAGAATTCTGGCTTATGAGAAAGTAAAAATCACAGGACTAACAACTGAGTCAATGGACCATCGAGGTTTGCGTGTGGCAGTAGGGTAATAGAAAGAAGACGAAGAGAAGGTAGGGGACACTCACCAGAGAAAAGTACATCCCTGTATTGCAGGCCACACTCTAGGGCCTGTGCTACTGCGGAGCCCTAGAGACAGGGAGTGGCCCTGGAGAGCTGGCCCTGTCTCAGACCCAGTCTGCCGCTGCACTGCTTGGCATGCTCCGACTGACAGCTGAGTGGATGGGAAAGCTCCCTCCTCCCTCCTCTCTCTCTCCCTCCTCTCTCTCTCCCTCCCTCTCACTCTGTTTCTCAGCCTCCCCGTCACTGGATCATTCTTTGTCCCTCCCTCTTACTTATTCTGCGGTCTCTCGTAATGATTCTTGATTCTTTTTTTTACTTCCTCACTTGTCTTTCTCTGACTCATCCTGTCACTCACTTTGCTTTTCATCTCATATACTGTCCACTTTCTCCCCATAGCCTTCTTAGGTTGCAATTATCTTTCTGTCAAAGTTATATTGTTAAGAACCAAAACAAAACATTGTACATGACAATTGTATTATTCTTTGGATAGAATTGGTATTCTTGATATTATGATAGGGGTTGGCACGGTGGTTATCACTGCTGCCTCACAGTGCCAGGGGTCCTGGGTTTGAGTCCTGGCTTGGGGCGCCTGTCTGTGTGGAGTTTGCAAGTTCTCCCTGTGTCCGTGTGGGTTTCCTCCCACTGTCTAAAGACTTGTGGGTTAGGTTCATTGGCCATGCTAAATTGCTGTGTGGGTGTGTGTGTTTGTGTGCCCAGTCCTGGGTGTATCCCTGCCTTGCGCCCTATGCCTGCTGGGATTGGCTCCGGTGTCCCTGCGACCCTCACCAGGATAAGCAGTTTTGAAAATGGATGGATGGATATTATGATATTTTATTCTAGTTTATTTTATATTTTACACTCAGAGGAAAAAAGTTTGGTTACTGAACCTGTTTTTATGTAGTCATGCTCAGATCCCAGTAATTGATTTAACTGATTTTTTGCGTGTGAAATAATACAGGGAAGGGATATCCTAAATGGATTGGGTTAAAGAAGAAAGAAAAAAAACATTGACCAGGATTAACCTTACTCAAACATTGACACCCAGGAGACAAGGCTATCAGTCTAGGTGCAATTAACTAATAGATGAAATTGTGTTCATCAACGATTCAGGTTAAAAAAATAACTACTTCATATAAACAGGACAAGCCCTTCCTCCCACCCACAGGTAAGCTGTCATGTGCAAGTTTTTTTAAGGTCTGCTCCCACTTGTTCCATCTGTTTGCTTTGCTTTGAAGGTAATTTTCCTATTCTGGCACCTCTCCATAACAGACCCACCATAATGGGCCACAACCCAGCTCCTCGCCGGCATCCTCGTCTATGTACTTTGTGTCAGTCCCTTCTTATATTACCAAGCCACTACCATGAAACATTTATCACTCCAGTTAACCGGCTGGTGCAGTAAGAGAAAAGAGAGAGCGAGAGATAGAGACAGAGCAAGAGAGCAAGAGCAAAGGGGGAGAGGAGAGGAAAATGAAAGCATTACTCTAATTAGAAAGGGCCATTAGTTTGGCCCTTTGCCCCATTTCTCGTCAAGCCTTGTGCGTTCACATTGCAGAGGCAGACAGAATGACAGAAAAGGATGAGGGGGCATCTCTGTCCATTTGGCGTAGGTCTCATTAATTCATTTTTTTCTTCCCCTCTGTCCCCGCCTCAGATTTCTGGGCATTAATAATCCACAACATCAGCTCGCCTTCCTGCCTCAGTTTTCAAGCAGTAGACACCTTGCCTAAAACAGGGTCCCAATCCCCACCCCCCAAGCCAAGCTGTAGTGCACCCCACCTACACATTCACCAACGTTAGATGACCCCCCCAGGTCCTGCAAAGGGGTTTGACAAACCACGACACCTTATTGTACATGCCAGAGTCCACCTACATAAATTAGATGTGCTTACATGTGGGTTCAGCTACAACCCGAAACACCTCAAATAAAAATTCTGTGTAAGTATTTTTTATGAATTATAAAAAATAAGAAGTATAGTTCACAATATTTTGTGAGGCAGCATCTTTAACTATTTTCCATTCAATAACCAGAGTGAAAATTACATTCAACTATGTTTACCTTAATTAGAAAAGGCCATAACTTAATCGGAGGTTCATGACATATCTTTATTGCCATCCTTTTGAAACATGACCAGATCATCATATTTTCATTGAGACACGAACAAGACTTGCTAAAGTATTGATTGATATATCTCCTTATGCTTTGTAAGATATGTCAGAGTTGAAGAAGCAAGCATAAAATAGCTTTCCTCTGATAACAATCACCGAATGAAATGTGATCTTAGAGAAACCATTTGTGTCAATAATTTCACACAAGTACTCAGTGTGTACTTTGATTTTATAAATTGTAAGAAGCGTCTTTCCAGTACTGAAAAATATGGTTTCCAGCTTTCCTTAACAGTATGTCATCACATTCTCAAAAACTTTTTTTTTTAAACACATCCACATAAACTAAAAGTACACTATACAAATAACATTAAATAAAACAGCACTCAAATTATGAACATCTTTATTGGTAATCATGAAAACATTTCAGTCAAGATTTTTCATTTAAATGACAAAAATGGATCTTAATCCAAGTGTTTAAACAAGACTTGGAAATAACACCCTTTAACAGCTCCCTCTACAAAACTGGACATTGGAGCTACTGTGTGGCCAAGGGGATGCCCCTGGGGTCTGTGACCTGCCCCTCCTGCAAATTCTTCACCAGCTGTGCCAGCCAGCGCTTGGTGGTGGTGTCGTCCTTCAGTACCTGGGCAAAGGTGGTATCCTTCAGCTGGTCAGGCAGGCACTGGCGGAGGGCTTCTCTGGCTCTGGGAAAGTAGGGAGAAGAGATTAATTGAGGTCACATTCATTATTTAGACATACACCTCCCCATTATCCCTTTTCAGCCAGAATATCCATCACGGTAAAAAACAAGAACTGAATTATTTGAGAAATACTCAGAATTAAGAATTAAGGCAATTGTATTACATTTTAAGTGCATTGCTCCTCCTAGAGGGAATTCAGAGAGACACCAGTTGCAGACTGGCAACTTTTTTTACAGAAAAGGGTGCAATACCTGGGATTGTCAGAGAGACGAAGATAACAGCGAACAACATGCTTCAGAAGACGAGCAGAGGGCTCTTTAGAGAGCTGCAAGACCATCTTCCCCTGAAAATATACAAAGCCATACAATTCAACTAAGTAAATACAACTACAGCAAGTAACAAAAACATTTTTATGCTTTACATTTTTAATCATATGTAACTTACAAGTATCATAGCCACATGAGAAAAGCGCTCATAGGTCTGACAAATATAAGCCAGCCCTGTGTCATCCAGAAGGATTTTCTGTAGTATGAATGTAGCAACCTGTTGGTCAACAAAAAAGACAATAAGCAATTTTGTCTTTACGGTCACTATAAAATATCAACACGTGTTTCACGCAACTCCATCACTGTGACACAACGATCTGTACAATAGATACAATCCATCGCACCGTTTTGGAAAGCTCGCTTCCAGATTCCATGATGCGAAGGCACAGCGGAATGATCTCTGTAGTCAGGAGAAAGTTGATCACCTCCTGCTCATCTGTTTTGACCAGTGCTCCTGCAGACAGAAAGACGTTAAAGCCTCTCGTTTAAAATGAAACACCACATTTAAAAGTATGCCAGCTGAAGATTATGGTACCTATAACTCCTAAACTGGTCAGTCGCAGGTACTCAAATGGACGCGTTTTGCTGACAGTGTGCAGGAAGGGGTACAGAAACAATGGAATGTGTGCAGCTAGAAAGGCTGACCTGGAAAATAAACACACAAAAAAACCACACATAAAATTTCTAACGCTAGACTGCACATAGTACAAAAGTATAATAATTAGAACAGAAAATAAATGGTTACCTTGTCTCTGGATGGGAGGCTACACATTGTAGAAGTGCAAGAGCATTACATACTCTGTTGGACTGGTGTGCTGTTAGGGTAGGTGGATTAATAGAGGGATATATGTTGACGATTTCCTGGAAAATAACAAATGCAATCAACCAAATATGTTCACCTTTACAGGAAGGTCTGTCTACAAAGTACACTTCAATACCACAAACCTGCTGAGGTGCTCACATGTTAAAAATAATAAAGTCCAAATAAAGACCGAAATTTCACAGGTGCATTGCATTTCATTGCATTCCCTGTGGACCACAGCCACCTACCTGCAAGAGAGCAGCGATGGTGCCGCAGGAGTGCCACAGCATGGGCGCCAGGTCCGGTACCGACTCTCGCTTCTTACTGAGCTCCAACAGGGCATTCTCACGAGTTTCTGGGCTCGACAGTTCGTTGATCCACTGATAGATTTTTTCCCTATCCACTTGTGCCAGCGCTGTGGTGACAGCCTACAAAATAAGCAGGGCAGACAAACAGATTCAGACTTAAATCGTTTCAGCTTCTAAGAGAACGTCGGAATTTAAATGTCGGTACAATACAAGTGCTGAAGAGGAAACGCATGAATTTTTATTAAATATCTATGCGCAAATAGATATAAAGCATTTACATACTATATTATTTTTAATAAGCTGTGAACTTCCTCATGTACGGACATTGAAACGGTTTGATGAAAGGACCAGCCACAAAAAAAACATGAGGATTCACTACATAATTTACAACAAGAAAACATTTAAATTCAACTAGTTCTATTTAAAAAATAAAAACACGCAAGTTGATTTGTGTCAAAATATCCAATTTAACAAGAACATGGTTTGGTTTTTTACAATTCCCGTAACATGTCCCACAATTCTTCATTTTAATACAAACCCATTCTAGTTAAATAGACTGCTTAACCCTTGGTTAATTAATAAACTATTTCTAATATAATGCAGGCTATCGATTAACAAACAACATGACTAAGAATTCCAGACGTGTATTATCAGTTATTAACAAATGTCCGACCAGTTAACAACGGAATACGTTTCTTAACTCGCATCAACCTAGTAGACGGGATGAACATAAACCAAAACGTACTGAATTCTACACAGACTTACTACAAGTATAACTAGACCGACATTCCATGCCCGTGAAATTAGAAAGAGAAACGAACGTAAAAATAAAACTACACGCGAGGAAATTTGAATTAACGTTATAATAATATTATATATTATAATTTAAAGGCCTTAAAAGGCCAATAAAAATCTAGCTCAAAACAATCTTACTGCTCCTGTGGCCAGCATTCTATGAATCGCTTCGATAGTGGCTGCGGATGGATGTTGGGGACCTATTTTAAATCAATTTTAATTACATGTTAAATAATAAACATATTGTCTGCTAGAAACAGAAAAGCACCTCGAACTTCCGCAGGAACTCCGACCTTTGAACCTTAACCCCGCGCTCGCGTTGTTATTTTTATATT
>JAOYSI010040163.1:5568-28371 GCA_025775065.1 Hiodon alosoides
CACAGTTAACACTGAAAGACCAGGGTTACACGTATCCCACAGTTAACACTGAAAGACCAGGGTTACACGTATCCCACCGTTAACACTGAAAGACCAGGGTTACACGTATCCCACAGTTAACACTGAAAGACCAGGGTTACACGTATCCCACAGTTAACACTGAAAGACCAGGGTTACACGTATCCCACCGTTAACACTGAAAGACCAGGGTTACACGTATCCCACAGTTAACACTGAAAGACCAGGGTTACACGTATCCCACAGTTAACACTGAAAGACCAGGGTTACAGGTATCCCACAGTTAACACTGAAAAACCAGGGTTACAGGTATCCCACAGTTAACACTGAAAGACCAGGGTTACAGGTATCCCACAGTTAACACTGAAAAACCAGGGTTACAGGTATCCCACAGTTAACACTGAAAGACCAGGGTTACACGTATCCCACAGTTAACACTGAAAAACCAGGGTTACAGGTATCCCACAGTTAACACTGAAAAACCGGCTTACACTGTAATGTTTTCCATTTCTCTCATTTTCACCTTCATGTCTCTCCCTCCCTCTCTCTCGCTCTCTCACCTCCCTCTCTTCTTCCCCATCCGACGACGTCTCCGCAGTCTCCCGCGGGCCGGGCGCAGGGTTCAAACTCAAGGTCACCTCGTAGCATTCCTGGATGTCTGTACGGACACAAAAAAACAAACAAACACCCCGTTGTCTCCCTGTAAACACATGTACAAATGTGTCTGTGTCTTTAACTGGGCATACGTTGTCGGTCTGGGCCGAGGAGTTTAATTGCTGACAATTAATGCATTTCTGACTCACGCGTTTGTTGTACATTGGTAAACAGAGGGCAGACTGCTACTTACGAACGCCAAGTGACTGAAAACGTTTTAGCCAGAGAGCCTCAGACACACAGAGCACGATGCAGAGTGGTACAGAGCTACAGGAGTCACGAATACCTTCTTCACCGTTCATAACTCTTTATTGCCATCTGCAGGACACAGGGTCAACGTTAATTTAGGGTCTGGGCAACCCTCTCACTTTAACCAAAAAACTAAAAAAGTACTAGCACTTCAGTCTCAGTTTAGGTGGCCAAAAATTAAATATAATCAAGTTATACCAGTCGTACTTAATATCGTATACAAATTTCAGGTTAACAATGTTTTTTGCTGTGGTCAAACATAATTACTTGACTGTTAGCAGAAAGTTATTTGATTTGATTAGCAACTTCTAAAAAGTTTCTGAGAGGTGACATAAAGGGTTACCCAACTCACACTCAAAATTAGATCTCTTCAGCCATTTTCTTGCTTTACGGGATTAAAGTGAAGCCATGCCTTTGTTTTAACAACGTTTTTAGTACCGGTACCCGGTACCAGGAAGTCTAATTTTTCACCTGTTTCCTGGTCTCTTTCGGTCCCTGGTGAGCAATGGAACTGGACGAATTATGGCCACCAAGCAAACGCATAAAACAAACCTCCACCCGCCTTTCCTTTGTTAACCTGGCCCTTAGGTAGTAGAACAGAACAGGCACTAACGTTAACCTGCATACAACCACAAAGGAGCAATTCTCTGCACACACAGGTTCCATGAAGGGCAAGGATTACGCTCTCGTTTCCCTTCCTTGCCGTCTGGACCGCAGTCACCCGTCCCTCAGGTCTTACGTTTTCTTTCACCTTTAATTTCGGGACGGACGGAACCAAAGGCGTCCTGCTCAGTGCGAAAGATTTATTCTCGTCGGAAGAAATCTTCTGTCATACTTTCTCTCCCACATGCACAGACATACACAATGCAAACGGTAAAGAGCAGACAGAGCTCTCTACTGTAAGCTTTAAAAAAGCTGAACGAGTTTTCAACACGCATTTTGTGTGCTTTTAGCCAACTTCAGATAGAAGGACTAAACATTTTTAGAGAACACAGGTGGGTGGTGTCTATTAATCTATTAATCTCATTACTGAGTGATGGGAAAATTGAGAATTCGAGGGGTTGAGTGACTCACCGTTTTGTGTGTGTGTGTGTGTGTGTTTGTGTCTGTGTGCGTCTGTGTGTGTGTGAGGGAGAGGGAGGCAGAGTGGTTTTGTGAGGGCCGTTTAAAGATTGTGTCTGTGTGTGTCTGTGTGCATCTGTATGTGTGTAAGGGAGAGAGAGGCAGAGTGGTTTTGTGAGGGCCGTTTAAAGATTGTGTCTGTCCACGTGGGAGTGGAGAGATGTGTAGGCAGATTTCTACCGTCCAGCGGGCCAAAGATAGATTCAGGAGAGCACTCCATTACATTACATGTAATGTAAAGAGACCTTAACATTTTATCACAGGCAAAATTAGGTCATGGACCAAACCTGACGAAACAAATGTTTCAGATGTGGAGTTGTACGTGGAGCCCTCAATGGATCTCTCTGAAACTGAGAGAGCACACACACACACGCACACGCACACGCACACGCACAGACAGACAGACAGACACACACACACACGCATGCATGCACACACACACGCACACACACATATGCATGCACACACACACACGCACGCACACACGCACGCACACAGGCGCACAAACACAGACTCACATACACACACACACACACACACACACATATTTTTCCTGCCACTGTAGTGAATGGCCTGTGCTCATTCACCATATCAAGGTCACATGACAGGTGTTCGTTTTATTTCCATAGACTCCACTCCATCTCCACTTATCTGCAGTCATGGGGTCAGTACACAGAGTTGTTTTCCTGGTTTTTTGATGGTGTTTCATTGTAACGCATCACAATTTCTGCCATGGCTCCTCGTTACTGTAGCCCGTTAAATGTAATAACGCAGGACAAGCTGTCACCACACTGGGCTTTCACCGCAGTGCCCCAAACGTTCCCTGACATGAGCCCCTTCTCAAGATGCACCGGTTCTGCTCCCAAGGTCCAACCGGGCTGGCTTGAGGAGAGTGAGTTTGCCCCGAGAGAAAGAGAGAGAGAGAGAGAGTCACTCTATTCCCCTTCCACAAGCATGAGGCCATTACACTGATTCATTATTGTTATTATTTTTGTACAGGATACAGGCTCCTAATACCTCCCATTGACCCCATGCAAGACCACACCCCCTGAAAGCTGATTGGTTGCCATGTTACCACTGGCCTATATTTTCCACCCCGTTCAGAGCACAATCCCAAACTAGCCCCAGCCCAGCCCAGCCCACCCCAACCTCCCCAGTCAGGGCACATTCCTTCCCTCGCACCCAAAAAAAGGGATGGGTCTCTGGCGAAGGGGACCTTTGTTCTGGATTGCTCAATCATGCAGGCGCCAGTGCCCAGTCAGACACGAAGCCCACCCCCTACCCAGGGTTCATCAGCAGGAGGCCGGACCCGCTCTGCAGGCAGGTGGACAGGCGCAGATGCTTCCACGCAATCCATTCCACATTGTCACGGCAACCCGCAAAACACATACAGCAGCATCAAAACACACACACACTGTCGTTTATTTACAAAGACAGCTTATCATGTCAAATTCATTTTTTGTTGTCATATTTGTTTCATCGAAATATTCATATGAATAACAGAGTAACTGAATTCATCATTAAGTTATTTTCATAATTGAACTGAATTCACTTTTTGTGTGTACGTTTTAATGTCAATTTAATGTAATTTAATGCTCTGAGAGCCAGCTCTGAGTGAAAACAATGTTCTGACCTTCCCCTGACCCCCTTGCACCAGACTCCTGTGCCAATTAAAACCTCCGAAATGAGGTTGAAACAACAGCGAGATATGTTCTAGCAACGTTGCGGCAACATTGTGCATAAGAACCTAGGTCCGCAACCTCAAAACCCGGGTTGAGAAGCTTGAGTGGGCAGCTCCAGCACTGATCCACTGCAGAGGACGTCTTCTGTGACACTGTCACAAGGAGAGCGCCTCGGTGCGAAGACAACGCAAAAACCAGGCTGCATTCATACACATCATCTAACGTATCAGATTTTAGACTTGACCTGGGGGTTATCCTTTTGATTTATTTTTGGAAGCTAAGGCCGAACTGGGGCTGAATCACCGCTGTGTGTGAAGCGAGGTGCCGATTCCTGAGCTCCTGGAACACAGAGCCAGTTTTGTGACGAGTCATCCCTTCCTGGTGACACAGAACAGAATCCTCCACTTTTTACGCCCTCCCCATTAAATACGTTCCAGAAGAGCGCTTCTGGTTGTTCCTTTAGTTAGGCTTGGCGCTAACAAGTTTTTTTTCCTTTCTTTGTTTCATCCCTTCAGTTTTTGTTCTTGGTGACAATAGGACATTTATGAAGGATCAACCGCCTTAACTGATGAAGAGCCCTTTCCAACTGAATGCCCCTCGTAATGAACTTGCATAGTTAGAACTTACTCTACCAACCAGAGAGCAACGTGGTCTTTTGTGTGAACACATGGGAAATGAACCGTTAAAAGGCAACCCTCTTGATACTCCAGCTGAATCTGCAGCCGAAGCAAATCGCTCTCGACAGATAGATGCCTCCGCATCACTGCCAGCAGTTATATTTATTAAAAATTTAATCTGGAAATGCGTCGATAATAAATTACTTATTTCCAATTCATACTTTCAACCGGCTCCCAAGATAATATCCGGGTGCCTGGCTAATTGTGTATTTCCATTGCCGACATAGCATTCAATTTTTGTAAGCCATGCAGGTTTTAAGTATTCCATCCGGTGTGTGAAGCCACGATATTAATTAAGGAATGCGTGTATGATTGAAATTGGGGTGAGAGAGCCAGCCCCTCACACCGATTCATCCCTTTAGCTTCATGAATGTACTTATTTATTAAAGAGCTTCCAGAGGCCTGGCCCTACGGCAGCCCCACACAGGTGCAGAACTCTAATTGGCTGCTATCGCCACTGCTGAAAAACAGTAATGAAACTTTAGCTCGCAAATAAACGCTGGCCGCAATTGGTTAGGATGAGTTAGTCTGCATTACACTTCATGAAACACTCCACAGTAATTTCCCCCCAGTGAATAACGCAGACTTACCTAGGAGCGCCTTAAAAAGCTGACTGTCAAAGAGGTCTGAGATTCTCCCAACGCCAGTCTTCAACGACTGTTCCTCTGGACCAGTGAGAACAGCATGATATTGTGTCAGTAGGCCCACCGCCCTGTCTGTGTCTGCAGAACAGAAAAGACTCACGGAATTATCCACCCACCTCCAACCAAACTCAAACAGGTATTTAACAGGCAGTGGTTTTGTGTAGGGAGCGTTGAACCATAACCATTCCTAGGAAATATTTTTTGATTGATAATCACTGTTTTGAACAATTGTCAGACTCTAGACAGTGAAACAAGCGGAGAGACTGCATTGCATCTCTTAAGTGCTTTATTCTCATTTGTGTATTAAAACAAAGACTATCTACTGCAGATTCAAAAAAGAGCTTTCCGATTTTTTCTCCTGTTCTCTGTCAAAGCGTTTATCAGTGAAGTAAATTTATTCCCACGAGTGTCAATATTTCCCAGACCAGTCCATTGTAACAAGGGCAGTGTAATTTGTAGTTTGTTACGTAGTGGGGACAATATCTCCGTTTACACAGGTGGGCGTTATTCTTTGAACAACGCGTGTGTCGCTCAAACGTGGCGAGCGTCAACCTCTCCTGGTGTCTCTTTTAACTACGCCACGACCAGGGGAAAATAAGAATGTAAGAGCTTTTGTAATATAGTTTTTTTTTCTTCTATCAAATGAATTACAGAGACAAGAAGACAGGCCGATTTACTCTGAATGATGACACAATTTATAGACATACTGGAAGTATTATTTTGAAACATGTATATCCTGGCTGATTTAAAAACACAAATTGTCGTTTCTTTCCTCCATTTCCCAAGATTCCATTTATATGGGATAAAATGTATTCACGTGTGTGACCAGTTTATATAGCAGGCAAGCGTACATCCCATTAAGTCTGCCAAAGATATAAATCCAAGTAGGCTAAAATAACTTTATTTTAGGCACAGTGTGAAACGCAAGCATTATAATTGCATTAAAACGGAAACAAATACTTACCATGCTTGTGTACCATGGTAGGCTATGTAAACACTGAATTAAAAAAAAAAAGTTTAATCCACCGAGCCACACGTGAGTTGATGTGATTTTCTCACGCCCATGTAGATTATTCACAAATTTTTTGTTTTAAAAAGCACGTTAAAAAGTATCCCTTCTCTGACGTAGCAATATTATACCTTTTAATTAGGATGCGGTCAAAATTTACTTGGGTTAAAAAAAGCCAACTTTTGTCCACTTGACCCGCATTCTGTTTGGTTATTTAAGAAGCACGATAAATCCGAGTTCTCAGTAAACTAACTGTACAACCATACCCTGATAAATTGGGAAAATGAAGGTTGGACCATTTCATGTTTTACAAACTCGCCTTCAACTTTCATTGGCTAGTCTGCAAGAAATGTTTATTTACAGTGTAACATTGTTAACGCCTGCCACCTAGTGGAATATTTCTATTCGTTTGGCAGTTTTATTTTACGTCTCACTACAAACACACACAAATAAACTAATTTTAAAAGCGGTTGAACAACTTTATAGAACGTATTACATAAATACAGGAAACATTGTTATAAACGCACAAATAAACATATCTACCATTTCTATCATGTTCGGTTCACTTCAAAACCAAGATTAGGAAGACAGCTGTATTGTCAATAAAGTAACAATATTCTTGAACATTACTGGATTCAATCAAAATAACAGAATGGTATGTTATACTGTAATCTGCTGATAGTTAAGTATAGAAATCAACTGCGTTTAACCATTCACAACTTACTATTCATTAAGCTTCGAATATGCAAAATAAACAAACAATCAAACGGCACTACAGATGATTCGAAGGGGCTGGATAAAAAATATTTGTTTTCACAATTTGTTGAGATGACAAAATTAGCTGAACGTTGAACCCATTTATTGCATTATACGAAAGTAAACTTTAAAAAAAAAAAAAAAAAAAGTATATTCAGTTCGAACTCCTTTTGTTTCTACTGTGCGGCGTGTGAGAAAGCGGATAACAATTACCAAAGCCAGGATAATGTACAAGAAACTGGCAAAAGTAGATATTTTCTATTAGCACATAAACACTGACTTAAAAGACTCTCACGGTGCTAGCTTCGTCGCCTCTCCTCCCCACTGCCGAAATTACACTTCCTAATTAGCACCTCGACTACCAGCTTCAGGTGGGAACTAATTACACTAATCATCCAATCAGAACAACGAAGCCTGACATGACATTTTCAAACCTGATAAGTTCGGCATTTCAGTTTTACTACAGTGGTACAATTGCCATATTTAAGAGGATGTCTTTCAACGCATGTGAAGTAAACATTTCAGTTTCTGTTCCCCACAGCAATGCTGGATTGTAGGAGCCCAACCGGTCAGACAAAAGGAATATCACTATCAGGTAAAACAGAAACAGACCCAGCCACACACAGGGCTGATTGGCCCAACAGTCCATGGACAGGTAGAAGAAAACATCAATGAACAAACTCCACTCAGACGCGACCCAGGCCAGCTTCAAACCGAGGGCCAAAGCACTAACGCTAATCACTGAGCTACTATGTTGCTTAGGAAACCTTCAAAACATTTCTGATTACCTCTCTAAGGATACCTGTATTTAGAATCAGCTTTAAAATATTTTATAAAGCCAGGTACAACGTGAAGAGTGTCGAATACATATCAGGACAGCTTGCTTTGTTGTATTGCTGGTTCCCTTATCCAGTGTCACAGGTTAGAATTTTACACTCTACCCATTTACACTGCTGGAGACAGAAGAGACTTGAACCTAGGCCAGACTGCTGCCACAACGGTCGTGAAATCAGTCTATATATTATATTAAACGTGTTCAAGGTTTGATATGTACATATGGGATTACCATTTCATTGTTTTTATTTTATTTTTTATTGTTGACTATAATAATAACAAAATTTATAAGTAAGATTAGCCTGTTAGTGGGCTGAATGCAGAAATACATTTTAATTTCAGCAGAGATACTTCCCAAAGTCACTAAAAAGCAATTTAATTTATAAAGACACCGATTTTCATTTATGAAATAGATTTTTTGAGGTCACCAACCGGTACCATAGAGACCCGTGGGGGGTATCTTCACCCCTGTCAATCAGAGGGATTAGTACAGGGAAAAGTGTGCTGGTTCTCATGACCCCTTCACCGCCTGTTCTGCGTAATCCCTGAACACTGAACAGCTACTCAGTTAATTCAACATTTCTTTCTGCAAGAATAGGCATAGTATTTATTTATTTAACAGCCCAAAGGAGAGAAAAAAAACAACACTGTCATAATAATCTCCCTAGTAGACTAGTGGAAATTGTTTTATACATTAATCTATAAATGTAATATTTTGTTTTTTTTATGTATGTCAAATACTATTTAAAAAGTGACTAACCATTTGCAATAGTTGTAATTGCTAAATCATGGATAAATAAATGTCTATTCTTTCACAGACGGAGGAATGTCAAAGCAAAACTGAAATTTCCCTTTACATCAGAAGCATTGTCATAATGAGGTTTTTAAAAACTGCGTGACTGCCAGACACGTATGAAGATCGACAGAAATGTCGAACATCCGCAGGATCTTGAGAGGGAAGGGTCGGATTGAAAGGAGGCATGCTAGTCTTATCTTTAACTGGGGTTAAATATCGCTAACTCACTTCCAATCCCTAAACTTTCAGTTCCTTTGCAGTATAGCTGTACAGAAACTCAGATGTACAGATGCAACTCTGTAATGGACCCACGGATAAAACTCAAATTCAGTTCTGAGAAGAAACATTGTAGAAACATCTCTTTAAACATTTAGATACTATTACAGGACAGTGGCTTTTGCATGGAATTGTCTTATCCTTTAGTTTGTCACACACCAAAGCCATTTCAAATGGTTTTAAAATAATTTCTCTTTAAAAAGAAAAGAATATATACACAAACTGCTTCCAAGACATGAATATATAATATTATAATATATTACACGGATTAAAAACAACAGCAGCCCTGGTTATCAGAGATTGGACTGGATTTGGTGATGATCAGGGAATTCCTCATCCTCCGTTTTAAAATCTTTTTCTTTTCTTTACATAGCAGTCATCAATACTTCATTCTCGCCGCTGATCTCCTGGCTTGCTCCCTGCAGAGGACAAGCGGTGGAGGTCAAACGGAAGTTTCCTTCAAATGTGGAACAAAAGCAATAAAATGACCTGAGATCAGAGACAAAACCTCACGATGCCAGTGTCAATGGAGACCTTTGGGGTTTTATTCATTACTGCAGGACTCATTCCACTGAGGGGTTTAGATTTGGTTCCCCTTATTGGATGGCATTGCAACCAGATTATCGGCCGTCTCCTGGGACACCAAATACTTCACGTTTTAAAGGTTGGGGGGGTGCAAGGCCACACCAGGCATCACCAGCATCAGGTTAGGGGCGGTCAACCCCAGCCCTGGAGAGGAGCAGTGCCTGAAGGTTCCTTCCCTTTGGCCTGTCGATGCGCCTGCGCTGGACGTTACCTGGAAAACGTTGGCGCAGTGGAGAATGAGTTCCTGAGTCAAGCGGACCATGTCGGGGTTCATGGCCAGATCCTGGAACAGCGTGGGGACGAACACCACGGCCAGGTTATGGGCAGTCATCCTGTTGCTTTTGCTGAATATCTGGACCCTGGACAGACAGAAGAAATCCAATGCATTTAGATAGAGACACGCAACGCTGCCTGTTCATATACAGCAACACTTAAATGTGCTGACGCGAGTGATGCAAGCAATGATTAAACGCACAGGAACACGCAACGCAGTTCAGTCAGCTACAGCATTTTAACATAGAGACACCCGATTTAACAAAAGATTAATAATCATTTTAGTCTATCGGCAACCAGAAAACATTAGACATGGAATCAGACCGCAAATAAGAATTTAAGCGCTTGCTGAAGCAATTCAAGTTAAGCACCAGCAGAGCCCCACCTGCGGCTACAACCCAGAACCTTCCAACCACAGGTCTAGGGTCTTAACCACTGCATCACCTGCGAACAAATTTTGGGTTGCATGGATGTCACCAAAAGGTTGCAGCCATAAATCCCAAGAGGATGCGACTTTTTGAACCCAGGTAGTTCATGGAATCACACTGTAAATAAGCAACTCATGAACAGATGTAGCAACACAAGTCACATGCTTAGGGGATTGTTAACGAGCAAAACCTGTTCTTCAACATCTATTGTCTGTTGATCCATCATCATATGAAACCATATGAAAAAGGAACAAAGGCCTGCTCCGTGCGTTTTCCCTTTCTCTGGGTGAGCAGAACGGGTTTGGAGGCAATGCCGGGTCCTTACGTGTAAAGATGTTCACAGAGGGCAGCCAAGGAGACCCTGTTGTCGGGAGGCATCTTCTCCAGCAGTCCGCGGTAGGCCTCCAGCCTCTTGTTCTCATCTGCGTGAGCTGGAGAAAGAACGGGCGACGTCACAACTGCAACTGCATACATAGCGACTCAACGCTACACCAAACAAGCTACTGACAGAGACTCCTTTGTCTTCTTAGTGGCCTCCCTGAATTCAACAATGGGGATAGTGAGAAAGAGAGAGAGAGAGAAAGAGAGAAAGCTGAGGGTGAAGCAATACCTGCTGCTTTCACCCACTCCTCGAAGTGCGTATTGGGAATCAGCTCCACTTTTTGGCGGACGAACTGTTTGAAGGCGCCGGCCGTCTCCAGCACGCCCATCTCATCGGGGTCCAGCTTGACCCCAGCGGGGGAGCTGATCAGGGCCTCCACCAGCTGGCTGATCTTCGTCGCCATGCCACAACGTCGGTAAATACCTTCCACTTTCAGACCTGAACGGGAAGGGACATTATTTTACAAAAACCCCCATCCATTCATCCATCCAACCATTCATCCAACCATCCATCTATTTTCTGAAAGCGCCTATCTAATTCAGGGAGGTGTGAGGAAAGGAACATCAGGATGGGATGCTAGTTCATGACAGAACAGGGGATAGAGAAGGTAGCCCCCTCACCCAGTCTCCGATATACGTAACTCGCTAGTGGGAGGAAAACCCACACGGACACCAGGAGAAAGTCCTGACCGGAACTGATTTTAACGCGAGACACTGCCGAACCGCCCTTCACAAAACACAAAACCAATAAATATCCTGTTTCTGCCCTGTGTCTGCTTGAATGTGCTATGGCGCATTCCAACCCTGATGGGAAAGGTAACAGGAAATGAACGGATGACTGAGTGTATCAAACAGACTTAATGAAACAGGAAACAGAAAGGGGGTGTGGCCGTCTGTGACACGAGGCCTACCGTACTGCGTGATGTGGGAGATGCACCTCTCCATGGCCGGAGGGACTTTGCCACAGACGGACGCCGGCAGCTGGTACAGGGACTGGCGCTTTCCAACCTCAGCGTTGGACAGGGCCAGCTTCAGGAACGCATCCCAGCAAAGGCAGATCTGTTCCTGCTCAAACTGGATGGAGACGGTCCTGATATTGTGGCAAAAAAAGAAACCGTGGTGCCAGATCAAAGTCAAGAATCGGGTGAACCGCAAAGCGGGTTGGGTTCGGGTCAAAATAAACATGTTTCCTGTCAAGTTCAGGTAAAACCGATTTTCAGATTTTTGTATTCGTGAATTTATTAGACTGCGGAAGTATAGCATCTTAAAATTACTTTGAGTTAATTAATTACACCAGCTAATCTTAATTTCTGAGGAGCGAAAGAAAAAAAATCAGGCTAAAAATTGAACAGGGCTTATGGGCTATAAAATAGATGACAACCTCAATTCAATAATATTTACAGATCCCTGCTGTAGGCGGGAGTCCGAGAATCGTGATGGGGGGGGCCAGATTAATGAACTAATTATCCAACTATATCTGGATCAGCTGACAAAGAGCAAATAGGAAAGCGGACCCCAATTACGCCAATTACTTTACATAGATTGTGAGTAGGCAGGGCCACGCTATAAACCACACTATATTCGTTACCACATTTTACAGCACATAATCCTCTGTAATAAAACATACTTTCTTAGGTAATGGAATCGTACAAAACAAGTTTTTCTTGCCAACAGCCAACGATAAACCTCTTACTATTAAAACTGCTTAGGCACCGCTTAGGCATCAAACACTTTGTGCGTTTAGGACCAGATGGTGGGTTACCGGTCGCGTTTAAGCGGGTGGGGTCGCTTTGCGGAAGGAAGCTGCGGGTTGAGGTTTCGATTGCGGTTCCGTTTTGTCTGGTTCTCTTAGTTGTTACAGTTGTTACTTGTCGGGGTAGTTAATCAACGTTGCCATGTCAGGTCATCACGCGGTATATAAATTAAACCCTAAAAACTCACCAAATTTGAGTTGATAAAAAACATGGGCTTTGTACATGCGTCTGCATTCCGGGGGTACAAACCTTGTTTCAGTGACCAATTCAATGGTTTTCTCGGAGGAATGTAAGTCTATAAAGGGAGATGAGGGGAAATAAACAGGATTAGCAAAAAATACAAGGTAAACAGGTATGCTTTCGTATCGGAGCCGCTTGTTTCAGTCCTTGGACCCTCAGTCAGGTCTTCTCTCAGACAGTAGAACCTTTAAAGTCCACCAATGGCCTTCTCTTCAGCGTTAACCCGGGTTACCCTCCATCAATTAACACTAAAATAACTAGGCTTATGAACGTGGAGCAAACAAAGTCTGGGAGACCAATTTGAAATAATATGCAGCACATATACGCAGCAGTAACCTGCTGTGGCATAAGTTAAGTTCAAACTAAAAGGTATAACAAAAGACAGGCCACCCACTGTAGCCAGTCTTCCCCGTCAGGACCAGCAGGTCTTTTCCGCGCCTCTCAGTAGGGTAGACCAGGACCTGGTTGCGCCTGAGTGCCACCCAGACCTCGGCGTGCTGCAGGTCGCCCCCCTCCCATAGCGAGACCCTGGAAACGGCGCACACGCCCTCCAGTTCCCCCTCCGGGACGGGCCCGGGAAGCACCACCTGGCGGAGGGATTGAATACACTCTCATCAGAAACGCCTCCGCCTCCATTGAACAAAAACAATAAAGAGGCGATTGTTTTAGGGTTATTTGCCGTGTAAAGTCTTTCCTCCACTTCGTCTCTCCTGCGTATTCACGTGTCCGCCACTTGCATTACCCCCTCAGTGTTTTCAGATTTAAAGGGAAGTAACTCCACCCGACGACACAGACCCGTAACGTTCGGTGTGATTATTACCCGCGATAATTATATTTAATTTTTAAAAACAGTACAGAGTCTACTGAACATATTATCGCCTTTATTTCATCTTATCAAAGTTTGAAACATGCCAACCGCCCCAGCCTAATTACGAGAGATGCCGGATCTCAGCTGTCCTGCTTGTTTTTCTAGGCCCAGAACAAAAGAGCCCAGACCAGTTTTGTTTCTTTTCCTACATTCCGCGGCTGAGATGTGGCTGCAGAATTTAACGACCAAAAGGCATTTGACGTTTTAAAGGTTAGGGGGGGTGCAAGGCGACACCAGGCATCACCGGCATCAGGTTAGGGGCGGTCAACCCCAGCCCTGGAGAGGAGCGGTGCCTGTGTTTTATTCTATCGCATGGAAAATGCGTTTTGGCAGTAAGACATGAAAGGAGACTGTTTGGGAATGAGAACCTTGAGAATGTGGGTCAGGTGTGTCAGGTAATCCGCCTTTGTGAATGCAGAGCACAGTAGCTTGTCCGTCAGCGTCAGAACCTCAAATTCGAGGGTCGATCTGTGGAACACACACAGATGCATGTGTACACACACAAACGCACACACGACCGCATGTGCACACACGCAGACACACACACACCTGCATGTGCACACACGCAAACGGACACGAGCGTATGTGCGCGCGCACACACACACACACACACACACACACGCGCGCACACACACGCGCACACACGCAAACGCACACGAGTGCATATGCACACACACATGCAAACGCACACATGTGCACACCCACAAACATACCAACGTACCCAAACACGCCCCCACACTGTGCCTCACACACACACACACACACACACACACACAGGATCTGGGCCTCCTTACCCTCTGGAACACTCAAAGATGGCAACCACTTCTCTGAGGTCCAGGACGTCGCAGGCGGCTGAGTCGTTCTCCAGGGAGAACAGGAACCGGTCCTCCTCCAACTTACCGTGTAGCTCCTCCTGTCCTGCTCCTCACAGACGGGCAGACAAACAGACGGATGGACAGAAAACCACAGGCCTCAGTTTGTTAGTAAGGGTGAATGGCCTTCGTTTGCGATGCAAAGTCGCCTTGGCTAAAAGCACCCGACAGCCAATAAAAAGGCATGATTCTGCCGAAGTACCGAGGGCAGCAGACGAACTGGACAGCACAGGGTTTCTCAGCTTCGCATGATCGTTCGCAGGGACCTCTGCAAACAAGCAGAACGTACCACTTTGTAACATGCAAAGGAGACCATCCTCACACTTTGTGTTGCCACAGTAAAATGAAACATAAAAACTGTAAAATTGTTCTGGGTATCTGCACATTCGGATCAAGCAAATACTGGAGCACCATGTAGAAGTGTGCCGTTTAAGGTACATCTGCTAATCAACATTATAAAAGCTGCCCTTGGAGGGGTCAAGCGTAGCGAACAGAAGGGAAGAGGCGTGGGTACCAATGAACTCATTATGTCTAAGGAGCTCCGTCTGCATGGCCTGTCCGGCGGACTCGGCCAAGGAGATGGGAGAGGGGCACTGGGCGTCTCCGGTTTGGCACAGGACCTGCGCTCCCGAACACAGCAGCGACACGGTCTCCGGGACGTCCGGGCCACACACCACTTCGCAAAGCCTCTGTGGGACGGAACGATAAACGGAGGGGGAGGCGGTCCAGCGCCGGTTTCTCAAGCGGCAAAGGCAACACAACTTCAACGTGTGCTAAATTGAGGGGAGTTCTGGAGTCCACTCTGCAATCCACGCACATCGGCTCGGATCTTGTGGAGTCTAAGCTGTCACAGTAGTGAAGCATCCCTTGGATAAACAATTTCCAGCAAGTGACGTTACTGAGGCTAAACCACCGGAAGATATAGGCTGCTGAAAGCAGAATTCCCACTGAATGACTTAAACAACAGTTCGTTCCTCATGGACTCTAATTCAATAGTGACAGAGAGCACAGGGGCCTCACCTGGTTGAGCAGTTTCTGGCTGGAGGCCAGCGGGTGTATGCGCCTGTAGCGGCCCTCTCTGTACTTGGCCCGGATGAACGCAGCGCGTTGCTTCGGGGGCGTGTCTGGTAAGATCTGCTCAGGGGCAGGCACGTTGTGGCCCCACACGTCGTTCGCCACAGTGTTCCCGTACAGGATGAAGAGCTGCAGAGACAAGGCTGACCTGCTGAACACGTTCAACAACAGCAAGCAAAAATGATGTTTGTCCTTCAAGATGGCGATGACATTGGGCCCAAAACAGAAGAGCCAAAAACATCCCTCTCCAACTAACCTGAATTAGAGGCTCCGTCCACACCTTACTGTCCAACTTAAGGCTGCGCACTTTGGACACGTTGATCCCCAGCGATCGATGCTGGCCTTAAGAAAAAGCAGGCCGAGATATGATCTCTCAACATCAGGGGTGGCCAGTCCTGGTCATAGTGGGCTGCAGTTTCCACAGGTTATGTTTGGATCAGAAATGATGGCACCCGGCGTTTCCAGGTATGGAAATCCGAAGGTCAACGGAGGGAAACCCACAGACCCGACAACCCTAGGGGACCAGGACTGGCAACCCCAGCTTTACGTGATAAGCTACTCACGATGTTCCTGGGTTCTCGTGATGTCTTTCCATTGTAGGAATACTATCATGCGGTCTTCTTTACAACCAAGTTAACTCAAGCCCAGGGAAGGCTACATTCTCCTGGAACCAAACCGTTCCCTTTCTCATCTCACCTGCGCAGGCTTCGCAGATCACCACCAGCAGGTTGACGGAGGCCCATTCGGGGGCCGCAGAGCCACAGTCAGCGCACACCTTGTTGCACGGGTTGGCCCAGAAGCGGTTCGCCACCTCGCTGCAGGACAGCGCGCTGCGGATCACCTCTGTCAAGCGGTCCCGCCATGACGCCAGGTCCCGGGAGGTGTCCGCTGAAAAACTGGGGACGCGGAGTTGGGGGATCAACAACACTAAAAAGGCTGTAAACATCTACAGCGTTAACGTTAGCACACTGTGGCATATAGCCATGAGGTACGCCCACGGCTAGGACTTCATTGTGCACTTCTGATGACTGCAGTACACACAAGACACGCTTAAAAGTAAGCACGTTCTCATTACAAAAAGGTGTTTTACTTCAGTTGTGAATTATTCAGCCCAAGTTCTTTTTTATGTCATGATAAATGCTTAATAAAAGGCGGAAAAGAACCAACCGAGTCCTTGTCCGGTCACTCCGGAACCGGACACGCCCCGGCGTGCTTCGCTATTCTATGTGGGCAGAGCACAATTCTGAATCGTAACTGGAAGTTATGGCTTAAGTTTTTGGATGAGACTGACTCTCAGCGGAGAGGTGGGTGTTTGGGGCGCAGAGTAAACATTTGGAAAGGTAGAGAGGGACTCACTTAAAGCTCTTGTAAGGCGTAACAACGCTGAAAGTGTGACGGCCCGTCTGCTTCACTGACGCCACGTTCATGGACACATGGGTCATCCCCACTCCCAGACCAAAGTCCTGTCAGATGCACCTCAAATATCACAGCAATATAAACCACACGCTTAACACAACAGCCTGTATATTAAAAAACGGGCTGCTCTGCTCACTGCACATTAAGACTGAAAACAACAACAAAACGAGTCAGAACAACTGAGATCGTCAAATGAAAAGTGCTTCATAAATAAACTCTATTATTATGACTATGATTATTTATTTATGTTAGTGCTACACACTTGATTGGCCACTAGGTGTCCCTCTGACTGCCTCCCCCTTCTGTACCTCTTTGTTGCGGTAAATCCACAGGCTGTGCCCGCAGATGGCTGCGTACACCTTGCAGCGGGGGTCCTTCATGGTGAGGGGCCCTTGATGCTCAGACGGGGGCGGTGGTTTGTGGCCCCGGGAGGCATGCAGTGAACTCATCCATCCTTCCCACACCGCTATCAAAGAGGAAGGGGGGGACGGGATGGGACGGGACGCAAAAAGGCATTGGCTGGAGCCTGGTGTGACAGACTGTCAACCTGCCCCAGCGCTCTTCTTACCCTCGCTGTGCGCCATAAAGTCGATGTGCTTCTTTCCGAAGTAAACAGAGAAGCGGGCCCGGTCCTGTGTTTGGACGTTGGTGATGCTGGAAACGTGGAACACCACCTCTGGGAACTTGTCCTGAAGAACAAGAGGCCTCTGAATCGCAAAGCCAGGGAATTAACCAAACCGCGGGCCTCTGAATCGCAAAGCCAGGGAATTAACCAAACCGCGGGCCTCTGAATCGCAAAGCCAGGGAATTAAAAAAAAAAAAAAAAAAGAACTTATGAAGAGGAAAGGCCAAACTCACAGTACGCTTCTTCCAAAGGGACATCAACTGGCCATCCAGAGTGGCCCACAGCACGTGATGTCTATGGAAACACAAGCGACAGGAAATAAAACACAGGACACGCAAGACGATGGCTTGCTGCCAAACGTTACGGACAGGCGCATCGGAGCATCGTCGCGTTCGACCGCAGCGGTACCGCCGGGTCTGCCGGGTCCGCCAGTGGGTCGTACCTCCGGCCCTGCCACACGTCGAGCCAGCTGGAGCGGGACACCGCACTCTCTTTGAAGGTGGCCTGAGTGCCCCCGTTACATTCCACCACAGCCGTCTTCTTCCTGCTGACTCGGATGGTGGCCGTGCTGCAGAGGGGACCAAAAAAACAAATCAACAACCATCATCGGAACTCCCTGCCTTTCACTCACAAACAATCCCTACAAAACAGAGCTACCGGTCAACGACATACATCGTGGTTTTCTGACATTATGGCGACACACCACAACATAGCCATTCAACTACGCTAAACCCCATCTTCATTTAACATCTCCACTTCAAAAGGGGAGCACAAATGTAAACGATACATCCTCAGAGGATTCAGCGCCGCGCTTCTCTCTGTGCGAAGGGCCTACCGAGGAGACTGCTTATTCGGCGGCTTGGCCTGACCACCTGCCTGCACCCCGTTTGGCTGAAGAGGCCGTTTGTCGCTGACAACGCCGCCACTGCCATCAGAAACAGAACAGATGTGGTCGAAGGGTTAGGAAGTGAGAGGAACTTCTGGTGACACCTCCAGCCTCCCTCACCCGAAAACAGAAACCATTAGACTGCATAGGAATAAAATCCCATAAATATGGAGACATCCAGCAACATTTCACATACTACATGTTGAAACAGGGATCCACTTTGCCTGTATTTAACCAATGCCACAGACCCATCATACAGCCGTAATAAAATACAGACCAACTGTAGATTAAGACCGAATGGGGAAGAGAGAGGCAGCAACTGGACAAAACACTTTCACTTCAACAAATCAACAGCAACTAATGGACTATCGTGATTGCTTCCTTGGTCGCGTTTTTTTTACTTATTCATTGCTTAGTTATTGAGCAGACGTCTTTCTTGTGGAAGTTATGGGGAAACTTGGGCCAGAGTCAGATCATCAAGTAGTGTACTCACACGCCCGTGTTACCGGTCACCGGTTCCTGAGGGCCTTGCCTGACCTCAGTCTTCACTGAGGTCTGATCTTCCGGCCTCCAGGCAGCGAGCGACAGAAGTGCCTCGTCTTCATTGTGTGAGGAGACATATATCAGGTCGATAAACGATTCGGCCAAGTCAAGGAGGAGGGAGTCCATGGACACCTCAGTGCTTAGCGGAGGAGAGTCAGAGCTGTGTGATCTACCATTGGCACTGGGTTCATCGACGGTTGGGTGCGCTTCATTCGCTGAGGTGAACAGTATTGGGGGGGGCGATGGGGTTAATTCACGATTCACAGAGTCACTGTGGCTTTTGTCTGCACCAGGCAGGGCAGGAACTTCAAAGGCGCATTTCTGGCCCGCTTCATTGGCCAACACTCCGGTACCTTCTGATTGGCAGCCAAGGCTGTTCTGCCAATCATCACAGGGGTCATTTCCCGATACTCTCACAGAACCCGGCGTGCCAGGAACTCCTGTGGACCCAAACAGATGGCACACATTAAAAGGACTTGTAGGCATCCATTAGAATCCAATGGTAGTCATACTTTAATCATGGGCCCTTCAATTTTATTTAAGTTCAAAGTAAAGTAACCCTAGCAAAAGTATTCTAAGAAATCTCAGGTTGTAGACTTCCTGAAATAACTTCTCCGGTCAGAGAAGTGAGATCGCCAATCTCCTTTAACTTGAATAAAAATATAAAAATAAAATAAAATATGAAAATAAAATAAAAATATAAAAGTTATCTAAGATATCTTGTTAACACAAGTTTGTATAAAGTTATACACAACAGACAAAAAGAAATTATGTCAAATTAGAGTAATTACATAAATATAGGTACAAACTTGTGTTGCTTTGTTTAAAACCATATTCTTGGTTTAACTATTTTTCTCAGGCTGTAAAACCTTCGCACACGGTTGTAAAATAAATTTACCAGTATCGTCAGGGTCTTGTTGACTTGGGAGTTCTGTTTGATTCAGAGTCACCCCTGAATCCGTCAAGTCCCTGAAAATTAGAAATCATATACAATCACATAGGCGGACACCGCAAGCGCCAGAAAACAGAGATCCTTTTACCAATTACTATATTCCAATAGAAAACTAGGCTCACCGCTCCAATGATAGTTGCTTTTTGGCAGCCGAAAGTCTGTGGCGAGTACGGGGTTTGGGTATAGGCGCAATTATCTCCTCGCGTGCGGGGACTGACATCTTGGAGAAACAGATCAACTGGAGGAAAAAGCGGAGGACGACAAACCATATGTGCTAGTTATTTCTCTACGTGGCAGAGCGAAAGTAGTTCCCCGGCTGCCATCCCTGGAATAAAACAGGTTTGAACGTTGTCGCGGATATGGAAGAGAGCGACTTTCATAGAATGCAGCGTATTGGTCACTAATGATGTCTTAATTTATAACAATAAAATACAAAAGGAAAATGTGTATATGTGAAGTGCACTAAGTTTAGCAACAAAAAAAAGGGGGGGGGGGAGGGTTTCGGGTGATTGTTTAAAAGCTTCAAAGCAGCTTAGCTCATTTTATTGATCTTACGTTCAAAGGTTGAAGATCTACCCACTTTCCACTACCATGTTGATTTACGAAGTGACACTAAAGAAAAGCCAAAAAGCGTTTGTTTATCTTAGACGATAAATACCGGCATATTTGATAGTGTATTTTTAGCAGTATCACAATAAAAGGCACTGTATAAAGTGCAAGTGACGCACGTCATGTCAGTTAACATGTAACTCTGGGTGACGTCCTAGAAGTAGCGACCATTTTTCTGGCGTACATCATAGCTTTTTGAAATTTTTAATAACCTTAAAAATGTACGTTTTTAATGTTAAAATATCATCAATTTGATGGTCCGCACTCGCGCCCTGGCGAATGATAATGAAGTTTCTTCGCTTACCTTGCTGCGACTCGCGAGACTTTTGGTGCTGCCTCGCGCTGTGATTTTATGTTGCTGAATACCAACTATTCAAGCAATCAAAGAGAAGCTTCTTAAGGTATTGTATCACTTGAACTACAGGTTTGGCTGCTTTAAACTGGGGCGAAGTTTACACTGCACGCCCTCGGAGTTACGCACATTGTGGAAGACCAAATGACAAAATTATTTCCTAAATAATATCAATGACTATTATAAAAATACATTTACATTCAAAACGTTTATTTTTGTTCAATTGTATCAATCCAAATCAGGAATAAAGTCGACATGTCCCGAAGTGTTTTATCGTCGTTTAAAATCCGGAAGTGAATATTTCTTATTCTTCAAGGAGCGATTCAAATCTAGTTAGTTGCCCTATTTGAAGTATTTCTCCGGGTTACTTATTTTGTGGATTTAAGAGAATGCCCATATAAATATTTAAAGTAGTTCCTCAGATGCTTAAAATGTATTTATTGCATTGTTCACTTTTTCACAACAGTTAACACAGAACCTCAGCTCGTAATTCACTCTCTTGCTCTTCTTTTTTTCTATTTGCAAAATATGCTTAACCTCTCAAAACACAATATAACAAGCGCATGGCGGTACGCTCATTGAATGCTTCCCCAGTTATCTGTTGGCACCCTGCATTCAGTGCGTCAAGCAATAACATTTCAGCATGCGGGCCATAATCAGATACTTGAGGAAGGTATATACACTCACCGGCCACCGGTTTGTTTGGTACACCTCTTCAACTGCTAGTTGACGCAAATATCTGATCAGCCAATCACGTGCCTGCAACTCAATGCATTTAGGCATGAAGGCATGATCAAGACGATCTACTGAAGTTCAAACCAAGCATCAGAATGGGAAAGAAAGGTGATTTATGTGACTTATATTTCACTTTGAATGTGGCATGGTTGTTGGTGCCAGACGGGCTGGTTTGAGTATTTCAGCGACGTTCAGATGGTAGGGTCAGAATTTGGTGTAAACAACATTAAAGCATGGATCCATCCTGCCTTGTATCAACGGTTCAGGCTGGTGGTGGTGGTGTAATGGTGTGGGGGATATTTTCTTGGCACTCTTTGGGCCCCTTAGTACCAATTGAGCATCGTTTAGAGCCTGCCTGAATATTGTTGCTGACCATGTCCATCCCCTTATGACCACAGTGTACCCATCTTCTAATGGCTACTTCCAGCAGGATAACATCATCTCAAGCTGGTTTCTTGAACATGACAATGAGTTCATTGTACTCAAATGGCCTCCACAGTCACCAGATCTCAATCCTATAGAGCACCTTCGGGATGTGGTGGAACGGGATATTCGCATCAAGGATGAGCAGCCGACAAATCTGCAGTAACTGTGAGATGTTATCATGTCCATATAGATCAAAATCCCTGAGGAATGTTTCCAGCACCTTGGTAAATCTATGCCACAAAGAATTAAGGCAGTTCTGAAAGCAAAAGAGGGTACATCCTGGTACTAGCACGGTGTACCTAATAAAGTGGCCGGTGATTGTATTTATGTAGTATATGTATAGGATGTGTATTACATGGTATATATTTATGGGATTTATTTTCATTTTAGACTCACAAGTTAATTTCCACCATATAACATACATTCAAGATCTCCCACAGCTTTTGAGGAAAAAATGCTATAATTTTCCATTATACCATTATATGGCGTTTTCATTATGGTTACTTATAATTGATAATCATGGTTGCTTAGAAACTATGCATTACCTTTTTGTTCCAAGCATTTTCAAGTAAAGGATAGGAAAGAGGTTCCATGCAAACAATGCCAGCTGCCCTTATAAAGGTAATGCATAGTTTATTTCCTCTCAAAAGATAACTATCGACATATATGTTTACACATTAAACAGTATCGCCCAAGAGAAGTGCTTCACAAAAACCAAGACACAATATGGGCCCTTAATAAGATTCTAACCTGCTGGCAATATCTCAGTACCAGCTCAGCAACAGGGCTGCTTTCAATTTCTTAGGTGAGATCAGAAAGTAAATCAGTAGAACAAAAATGTTTTCTGTTGCCAGCAATAGTACCTGTACACAGGACAGTATTAATCCATAGCTTTGATTAAGGATATAAAAAATAAGTGTATGTGCATTGTCTTTGCTAGTAAAGTAACATACATCATAATGGCTCAGTTTATGAGACCTCGGGGGGGGGGGGGGGGGGGGGTTAACCAAATTTTATTGTGGGCCAAGATAGAGAAAGATAAAAAAAAAATGTTTAAAAGGTGTGAC
>JAOYSI010040185.1:6791-28363 GCA_025775065.1 Hiodon alosoides
AACCCTAGAAAACGTTGATAAACACAATGAATAAAGTCACTGAAAACCCTAGAAAACGTTGCTAAACACAATGAATAGTCACTAAAACCCTAGAAAACGTTGCTAAACACAATGAATAGAGTCACTGAAAACCCTAGTAAACACTGATAAACACAATGAATAAAGTCACTGAAAACCCTAGCAAACGTTGCTAAACACAATGAATAAAGTCACTAAAACCCTAGTCGCCCCCCGTCCATCCCACACTCACATACTTTCTGTCACTGCCTCTCCACCTCCACCCTCTGCCACGTCTTGGGGAATGGAATGTGCACACTCACTCACCGTACCGCAACTGTGTCTAAGTGTCTTACGTTTCCTTTTTAATCTCTGAACATTCACACTGGACATGAGTGATCAGGGCTTTTGTCATCACCCATTTTTTGCCTCAAGACAGACATACATATCACCCTATTTCATAAGCCTAGACCAATAAATCACCCCATTACACACGTCTATAGCCCAATAAATCCCTCCATTTCATACGCAGATAGCCCAACAAATCGGCCCATTTCTTACGCAGATAGCCCAATAAATCGGCCCATTTCATACGCAGATAGCCCAATAAATCGGCCCATTTCATATGCAGATAGCCCAATAAATCGCCCCATTTCATACCTCTACAGCCCAAGAAATCGTCCCATTTCATTTGTGAGAATGAGGCTAGGGGGAAAGGAGCGTTTTCATGATTGTAAACCAATGCAGAAACTGACCTTGCAAAAAGTGTGACAGCATTGCACAATTCATCTCCAAGTTAGGCTGTATGGGGTAGACATCCTGTCAATGCGCAGACCAGATAAGTTAACCTGACCCTATGGAAGGCAAAAACCCTTCCCTCCCCCTTTCCCGGAAGAGCCAGACACCCGTGAACCTCGGATGGAGGGTGGGAGGGACTTACTGATGCAGGAAATGAGGTCGTTGAACCTCTCCTTGGGAAAGAGGGGGTTCTCCAGTCCTCGGAAGTAGAGCTTGAGGACCCCCGCCACAGAATTGATGTCATGGTCGTTCTCCTCGTCCGTCAGCGGGTCGTTACCTGAGGGACGGAGGCAACAGGCGAGACGTCAGCCTGGTTTGGCCAGGGCACTGTCTATTCTGGGCGCTGATCCGTCCGCCTTGCAGAGGCTGCTACCTTACACACTACACAATACCAAACACACTACACACTACCTCACACACCTACAGCAGCCCTTTATTCTCCTCTTCAAAGGGTTTGGAAAAAGAGTTAAAGAAATGAGCCATGTATGAGCTGTATGCTAAATGCCAATTTAATTTGAATGAGCCAAACGGTTTTTCCCACTCCCATTTTGGCTTTAAAAAAGGCCATCTTGTCATTGAAAGACTTGCGTTTCAGTCCACAAAAGCTTCCCCATTAATCACTTGATTTAGAAACGTTCAGCAGGAGATAATCTCACAGTAAGAAAAAAGAATAGTCTCATTGTGAGACTTTGCTAAGTGTTTATTTTGGCGGGCAGTTGGTGCGCCTCCACGACTCGCCTCTCTCGAAGGAGTTTTTGATGTCGTTGACTTCGGCGTGAGAGCCGGACACGCGGAATATCCCCTGGTGCTGAAGACCTGTGGAGAGAACGGAGGAAGCGTTACGCGTTAAAGCGGGCCGGAGGCGTTAAAGCGGGCGCGGCGCTCATTAGCTAGTCCAATCCCGTTCGTTACGAGGTCATTTACAGTTAAAGGGGAACGTCAACGCCTCGGCGTATACAGTATATAATAACGTATATGCGTTACAGGGAGGCGTAGCCGTTTGAGGCCTTGACCTCCCGTTAACCAGGCGACGGCCACCATTAAAACACACGCGCCCGCTAAGCCCAAAACGGCGCGCTCAATAGCACTTTGCGCCCAGTCAAAACGGGGCCAGTCGGGGTCCCACCATTTGGTTGCCACGACCGTCACTAAAAAGAGGCGATAAAAACCTAAAGGAAAACACCCAGCAGAAGCTGAGTGTGTTGAAGGGAAGTAGAGGAAAGGGGGAACAAAGGAGCTAACCCAACAGGCAACCGCTCCACTATTATCTGCGGGCGTGTCGGAAAATCATCTGAAAGACTTTCTCAAACAGCCTCAATTACAAACCTCAGAGTCATTAGACAAGGCTTAATCAGTAGTTTATTGGCTTACCGTAGAGATTTATGAACCGGATGCAGCTTTCAACCACGCGAGGGATAGCTTGTCCAGAATCCTGAAAGGAAGAAGGGGTGGGGGGTGGCTGGTGAGGTTTTTTTTTTTTTTTTACCCACTTCCTGTGACGAACAGGACGCTCCAGTCTTTAGTCTAACAAACGTGTAATCTCATGCAGTTGCATTGTTGTGTTTTAGTGAGCGATTTATTGAACCAGGAAGTTGCTTAGACCTGCAATTGTACACCATCAAGCTCTAAAAGTCCTCAGTCTAGTTAAGTCAAATAATTTTAATTAATCACCTAATTGTTTCTGATATCAAGGTGAAAGGTAGGTATACATCCAAGATGATAAAACCAACTGCTTGCATCTCAGTAAAGACTGTTCAATGCAAACCCATTGGTGCAGGAAACGAGCCGCGCACAAGAGCGAACTCCGCAGTCCAAGGCCCAGAATAGCCTGTGTGACCCTGGATGTCAATCAGAGGTCATGTGAGCGAGAACGAAGCCCAAGGCCAAGCACGTAGTGCGGCTGTGGTTCTTATACTGCACGGCACACCCTCAGAGGAAAACACAGCAGCAGTGCCCTCTACAGCTGGGCAGTGCACACTGGAACTGTCGTAAGCAGACCAGCCACTATGTCTGCCCTGAATCGTAAGCCTATCGCTTCATTTGGAAAATCTGAATGAATGATTTTATCTCATTTTCCAATTAAAGAGATACAGGTATTTGCATGTAATGAAAGGGATTGAGCAGATTTAGGTTTGGTGCCGCTGTAAAGCAACCCCGTCTGAAACCAAAGACGTATGATGTAATCCGACATTTGGCTACAAAGGTCTATGTGTCACTGCGTAAATCTGAACTTGAAAGTTTGCAGCCAAATGTCGGATGTCGCGGACAAAGACAGGTCAGGGACGAAGACGCTTTTAGTAAATGACAGGAAACAGGAAGTACATCCTACCTGATGCCTGGTGTGAGAGTTCCGTCGTCCGCGGCTATGCGTTTTGCAGGGAGGTGGGGGAGCGAGAGTAGTGAAAAAAAGAGAGAAACACATTAAATGCAAACCGACCACAAACTAAAAGCCAAAAGGCCGCTGTTCAGGCAAAAACAACCTTGGTTGTAGCTACACTCATAAAGTTGGAAAAGAGAACGCGAGTGGCTCCTACCTGGTAGTGGAGTAATCGGCACGGCGACCTGTGGAGACAAAGGAGAGAGGGGCTGACACACTAACACTGTTGTGTTAAGTCATATACCCAGTGATGTACACCCTCGCACACACAAAAGAGCCTTACACTCACACACAGCCATGTAGGCCCACAAACACAAATACAGCCTTATGCACGCCAGAAACCGCACACAGGTTAAATGGCGAAGGAGGAAGAAGAGAGAATACTACCTTCTCCAAGTGCCTTCTTCAGAAGGTCATGCTTGGCCTGCAGTTTGGCGATGAGGTTGCTGCCTTCCAAATATTCACGAAATTTCTATGGAGAATCATGGAAAATTAGCAAGACAAGACATACAATAATAATATACACACACACGCACACATATATATTTATATATATGAAGAGAGAGAGAGAGAGAGAGAGAAATAAACATAAGTAAACTTAAGCTGTAATCATGTTTATTATATTATAGATTTTTTAAAACACCCCTTTAAAAGCACTACTAAACTAAAGCAAACTAAATTCAAGTCCCCGGAAACAAACGAAAACATCTTTTTACCAATTTCAGAATGTATAACTAACTCAGCCACACGGCCAACCTGGAGCTCACCATGAAGTAGAACTGCTCCGTCTCCTGCTGATTGGCCCTCCTCTTGGCGATGCTGGGCTTGCTGAGGTAGGTCTCCGACACGGTGGAGCGGACCGACTCGGTAGAGCGGCTGTGGTGGAAGCTCTCCGACACGTCGTAGTCCTCGATGGTCACCATGTCCTGGATGGTGGTGAGCGTGGCCTCGGAGGTCTTCTTGACCTGGAGCACACGGTGATGTTACAGAGATACCAGGCTCACTGGCCCTCGGTTACTTTCTGCCCACCTGGTTTAATTGCGATCATTTGGATTAGAAAATGATCTTACCTGGTCCTTCCAGATGCTAACAGAGCTAGATGGAAAACTATTTCTAGACACCTAGAAGGTATAGACATTATTAAATGTCATCCACTAGAGCGCAATATCACCTGTAGGTACGATTATGAGAACCTCCCGCTGACAGTTCTGGGGTCTTGCTGGACAGCATCAGCAAATTTGAGTGCTTAACAATTTCACCTTTCGTCACGACAAATCAAGGCCAAACTCCAGCCTCATATCAGAGCAGTGAGGAACAAGGAGGGGTACTGTCCATTACAAGGCTTTCATGGAAAATTTCCTTGTAGCTTCAATGCTTCACATGAATAAATGCAAGGATCACAGGCACGCATACACAGGGAGGAGTAGAGAAGAGAAAGACCCTGTGGTATGCGGAGTGTGCACGCAATGCAGCGCGCCATGCGTTTTCTGGACTGAGAACACAGAAGCGGGGGTTCTCAGTGGCTCACGGGCGCTAGCGTGAGTCACTGACGTGGAAAAGACCGCCACCCAACTGAGGTGGTCTGCAACTTAATCTCCCAGAATGAGCACACTAGGCACAGTGACAGTAATTGCACAGAACAAAGGGACATTCCTTAAGGCTCTTGTTACGGACAGGGGGAAAGTGTGTGGGTCAAATGGCAATGCCCACAAAAACACATTCTTGGGGATCTGCGAGATACACTTTGGATTAGTCACAGCTGAAGAACAACTGTTAGTGACTTTCGCAGCTCTTCAAGGAGAGCCATACTTGGACTATGCTAAAGACACACACAAGCGCAAGCACATCCACACGTTTTTTTTAAGATTGCCTGGCCAAATGAAGTCACCTGGCGGCTGGATGCAGTAGAGAGAGGAGCATTTAATGGCCAAAGTCTGTGACTCTAGGCATTGTGAATAAATGCAGTCTCCCTCACACCTCAGACACATGCACTGCACTCTCCCTCACACCTCAGACACATGCACTGCACTCTCCCTCACACCTAAGAAACAAACACATTATTTGTTCTGTTGCATCTGCATGACAGCAGTCATTCAAATATAAAAACAAAAACAAACAAAATATCGTCACATGGGCCTCTGAAGAGAAAAAGTTGAAAATGCAATTTAAGAATTTGATAATTGTTTTATTACAGAGCTGCAATGCAGTGAAATCCCAGTAAAATCTCAGCGAACCCATTTAAGGGCCACTTCAATCAAGAACATGTGGTAGTCTAGTTGCTTCTCCCATCCAAATCACCCCTATCCATCAGACGCACAAAGTCCAACCGAGTCATTACACACAGTCTGAACAAAAGTGCACCTTGTGCCAGTGGGACAGGGGCAGGAATGGCCAGAACACAGGCCTTGTGTCTGTGTAACCAATCCACCGAAACCAACAGAATGACATCCCCACCAATGAGAGCAAAACATGGGCTTGGAAAGACCAAAAATCAGCTATGACGACTGGAACAAGACTTTTTATTAACGTCAATAAAACAGCTGGCTGAGCCAAGTAAACGCAGTCAGAGAAATGGGAAGCAGAAGTCTGAGACACCGCTAAAACATCATGAAAAAGAACAAGTCATTTTCCACTTATCTGCTATCTGGGCTGATGGGGACACATACAGGCTAACCAAGATAGAGAAGGAAGCAGAGACAAGGTCAGCCGTGAGACAAGCCCGGCCCCAAAGTTAAAGGACTTCAGTCATTCCTGCTCTCTGCATTTAGCTGGAGCTCGGACAAGAGAGCCACCATCTGATTCAAACGTAAAGGTTCACCAGGAAGACACCAGGAAAATGACTCAGACAGGGTTTTGTGTTTTGTGTCAGTGGCTGCCTCCAACGTGATCTGAAGGTCAGTCAATGCCATGTAGGGGGAGGGGCCTTACCTCTTCGCATTCGATCTTGAGCGTGGCCAGGCGGGACTGGAGCTGCTGAAACCTCAATATGAGCTCGGCCTGCACTGGGGGCTGGGCTGCAATCTGGCAAACCTAACAGGTAGAGGAACGCGTCACCTGACAGAAAGTACCCTGCTGTCCAACAGCCGGTTTTACTAATAACTGCTGACAGAGTAATAGACACAAAAATAAATAAAAACAGGTGATTTCAGTCCACCAAAACTTTTACCTTCTACACTAGCCAGTGAAAGACAAAGTCACCATGGTGTAGACTGAAGCATTCTAGCCAAAGGCACCGCATAGCTGGTGACTGACCTCGTCGCCCATGTGGGGCTGGAACTCGAACTTGGCGGGCGGGCAGAAGGCGGTGGGGAACATCTCCATGAAGCGCTGGCGGTCGCTGCGGGGGTCCAGGCTGTCCACAGCGTTCTCGATGATGTCCAGCCCCTCGTGGCGGGACGTCTCCAGGTTGTACTCGGCTGAGAGGTAGGTGCGGAGCGCCCGGTTCAGGCTGCCGTGGTAACCCAGGTCGCAGCACTGGACGGCCAACAAAACAAACGGTGGGAGGGGTCATCGCACTGAGGTTCAGATATTCTCTGCCTTTATCCGTCTGAACTCAGCTCCAAATGTGAAAACATGAATACAGCATGGAAACAATACTCGAACACCAGCTCACAGTTTGGCTCAGAATTTGTCCCCTGGAACTGTGCAAGAATGGGTACAGTTCACTCATCTCTGTCACTCTAAAACCACTGAAGAGACAGTACGTGATAAAAACAGCCAGGTAGGGCGCAGACAACGGCATCCGTGTCAAACAGGGACGGACGGGGACCACCCCTGTCAAACAGGGACGGATAGGGGCCCATACTCACATCAATTAAATCAGACAAGTCGTGAATGTAGTACTTGAATAGGGAGGAGTTTGTCGCTTCCAGGGTCAGGAGATACTCGTTGCGGGCTTTGATTGACTTCAGCTTGTTTTCAGAGTACTTGGCCTGGCGCTGAGAGAGAGAGACAGAAACATGCGCTGCTATAAGCCATCTGCATAATCTCATACTCTCATGCTTCCTAAAATAGTGCAATAGACAGTGAGGACTCATTGGGTGGGGGGGACTGGGGGGGTTAATAATTAGGGTTTTGTTCTTTTTAAAATGTCCCACTACCCACTCCCACTCATTAAAAATAAAAGACATCCTTTAACCCATTTCCTGAATGCCAGACATGTGAGGAGGCAATACTCACTATACCAGCCCCTACACAGAGTGCTCTGCGGAGTCACCGGGGCCCGGGAGCGGTGACTCACTCTGAATGCCAGACATGTGAGGAGGCAATACTCACTATACCAGCCCCTACACAGAGTGCTCTGCGGAGTCACCGGGGCCCAGGAGCGGTGACTCACTCTGAATGCCACACTGAAGCATTGCCCAGGATGTGGAAACACTGCCGCCGTTGGTAACGGCCTGGCTCTCACCGAGTTAGAAAGAAAAAGATAGCCTGGACGTGGCACGGTGGTGCTGGACGTTGACTGCGTCACGCCAAGTCATATTACGTCCTACCGTGAACACTCTGAAGAACAAACCCCGCCCCACCGCGCTCTCACTCCAGACCCCACTCCGTACCTTCTCCTTCATCTTCTCCATCTTCTTCACCGAGCTCCGTCTCTGGTGCTTGTCCTCCATGCGGATGCTGAAGACGGGCTCCGCCGAGCGGCCGATCTGCTTCTCCTCCTGCCTCTCCGCCTCCTTCAGCTTGCACTCGGCACTGACGCTCTCCGTGTGGTACATGTGGTAGGTCTTCATCACCTGCGCGGGGGGAACCGTTTACCGCACAACGTTTACCACATGTCCCTCCTCGCGTGTGACGCTTACATTTTGGTTTAGTTTTTTCACATTTTAGTTGCTCAACAGATGCTTTTTCTATCCAAAGCCACTTACAAAGTTTACAATTTCTACATTCATCTATTTATACAGCTGGACGTTTTCCTGAAGCAATTCAGGTTAAGTACCTTGCTCAAGGGTAAAACCGCTGGGGTGGGACTTGAACCGGTGACCTTAACCACTACACCACCAGCTGCCAGCAAAATTTAATAAAATTTTTCAAGAACTAAACTTTTCTCTTTACAGAGTAGCAGTTGGAGTTCTCAGTTAAGTTTAAGGCAGCAATCCTAGACTAAGCAGAAAAACAAGCTTTTGAACGCACCCCATGTGGAACATTTATAGCCCCCCACAAAGCTCATATCATAGTGATACACAGCATCTCTCAGGACTAGCCTCACATTAACACGGCTCAGACGGGTCACCTTGGGTTCAGCTACACGCTGCGGTAGACATATAGTGGTCGGGAATAAGACGCTTATATTGAATTCATCCACCATCTAACCTTACTTGCCATCACCGACAACATTACAGGAATAAAAGTAAACATAGAGACCAGAGACATAAACAGTGAGGCGTGTCTGCCCTGTCAATCCAGTGGCTCTGTAGCGGCGGGTTCCCTGGAGATTATTTTGCTGCATCGATTCTGTGAGGAGCGCTGTGGGCTTGTTGGGGCTGGCCGTTTTTTAATTAATCTGAAGTCACATTCCGATGCCTGGCAACGGCTCCGGCAGTCGCAGTCAGAGTGTGAGCAGGCCATCAAGCGGTGCCACTGTGTGCGAAGTGGCACGGGCGATCAACAGAGCGGGCGAGGGGGCACCGGCGATTGGGCGAGGGGACAATTATGTGCATTACCACATTTATATGCCTACATTTATAAATTACCTTTCTATTTGCAAGGATCTTTGTTTACTATAGCGTCCTCATTATAAGCCCACGCTGCCTTTCCTTGTCTCAAGATATTCAGACCTTAGAAGGAAAGTTTCAAAAGGGCTCAGATAATCCATTTAATTTCAGGTGAGTGAGAATTGAGGATCATTCCTTATCGTCAAACATGTAAAGCACTTGCCTGGACACATGGTCACAGTAAGACTGATCGTTAGAGAGCTAAGAGCTATTTTTTGGAAACTTGTTTGAAGTGGATCCGGACTGCCTTCAAAGCGAGAAGCTTAAAGATTAATGGAAGCCTGGCATAGATTATGTGAAATAAGTCAGACACTTACGTAATTGGTCTCCAGGCTCAGCACTTCAGGAATCGCCCAGCACAAGATCTTAGTCCTACCTGAGCCTTCATCTGCATGCGATTAGGGTCGGCTGTGGTGCGCGAATGCAAGATGCACGAATCTCCACCAGTGCCGTGCCGATCGAGGCCGGGGAATTGACTATTGATTGGTTTAGGCTAACGGCCTGGGAAAGGTCACAGATGGGTGAAAACGCCCGCGGCGTGCAGTCAGAATTACAGGCTTGAGTCAACCCGCTGTATTCGCACTATCAATACGCAGATGGCATGTCTCCAGCACCCTGGCAGGCTTCCCCAAGGCGAGGAGGAGACTTTTATTGTGAAGTTTCTGACAGACATACATCCACCAAGGTCAGAACTTCTAATATCCTCAACATAAAATGCCTGTGCTTGGAGCAGAGCCTCTGATGGGAATCTTGTCGTTGATTAATTATAAATAACTACAGTAAGCAACCACAGGTACCGAGAAAAACTGGAACACTCAAAAAACAATAACCTCTGACCAGAATAAAACAGCACTTACGGTATAGAGCTCATTCAGAACCTTCATCAAGTCCTCCTGGAGCTGAAAGGTTATATCTTTGCTCTGAAACGAAGAAGATGCGTCATTTCACAGACAGGACTCCAACATTCAAACATTACCAAAACAATCACAACACAGCACACTGCAAGCAGCACAGTTAAGCACTAGACGTTGTGTAGAGCTAACACACATGGGTGGCTTAACATGCGTGGTCCCTCTGACCAGAAGGTGTGTCAATCATCTGCGTTCCACACCCAACCACAGAGATACAAGGGCCGCCCCGCTGCAGTGGAGAACACATCACTGTCACGCTAAGGCCCAAGGACACGCACGCGAAGCTTCGCCAAGAGAATAATCAGTTTGCCGCACGGTCTTGCCACAGTCATTCATCCATTCTTGGCTGACAGGTGACGAGAATCTTTTCAATGCAAAGAGGGTTCACCGGTGTCTGCCGCAGACTGCACACAGCCCAGTTCCCTCCTCCGGCATCTTGCCATAGATAAACAGGGGTGGCGATTCAATCTTGAATAGCAAATCAAAGCATTTGCGCCGACCCAATTATTTGAGCACTGATCTCAATTTGAAGGCATTTCCTGGCAATGTTCAGTTAGAGGGGTTGTGAAAATCAATTTTAATGTTGGGGCAGAGAAAGAGAATTCTTCTGGTTAATGGATCAGCTGCAATATCACAGACATGCTCAGAAACATCTTAACCCAGCATCTACCTACTTAGCGCTAATTCTGAAAGGAATATCTATATAGCTTTATATCACAGTGAATAGCTTTGTAAAGCCATTTTTTGTATTGGACAAAACCAAAAAATCAAAATTATTGTTTTATTTATTTGCCAATAGGGTAACGCAAAGAACACACACACACAAAAACAGTTTTAATGTATCTGACATCACCTTTAAAAAGGGGCAAATTAAGTGTTAATCCTTTCAATAGGCAAGTATCCAGCTCGACTGGTACAGATGCCTTAATACCAGGGTACAAGGGCCTTCCAAAATGTCCGAAGAGGGGCGTTCCAAAGGCTGGTGGGGTACCCCCTGTAACCATGGGAGTTTCAGAATTACGCTAGCCAGAGTCGCGCCTGCTGTCCTTTCAGTTTATCTAGTTATCAGTTCTGATCTAGCCACCGATATACAAGTTCTACAAGGGCCTGCTCCGCATGAGCAAGCTGAGCCAAATCAGGGAGCCCCTGGGAACCCTGGGAAGGGAGGCAAGATGCGTAGATCGAGACAGGTGTGGTCCGGGCCCTAGAGGTCCAATCGTGTCCTAGTTCTGCCAGCCTGTTGTAAATGATCAGGTTTTACCTCCCCGGGGGACGTCCAGCTTACGCCCCACCGAGGCCCCCTCCCAAGTAGCCCCCTTCAATCAGCGCGTGCCTGTTGACTTAGGACCCGCGCGCCATCGCGGCATCGCGGCGTAACGCAGGCCCAGCATGAGGCACTGCCGGGTCGGGGAGCCCTAGAAAACACACAGCATTTAAATAGCTCAAATGAAAGGCTGACTCCGTCCACAGTGCCTCAACTGGGACTGCTCCATTTTAAGTGGCTCAAGACCATTCCAATTACACTCCAACATTTAATAAGGCCTCAGATTCAGAAATTGTGAGCATTGTATTCTGGGTCCTCAAAAGCAGTTATTAACAACAGGCCCTTAAAAAGAGACATTTAATGACCTGCACTTGTTCCCCGCACTGCAAGGTGATGGCAAAGCGACTGAAACAGGGACAGTGTAGTAAAAATAGCTTCTCCTCTGGGAAGGCCTGCCGTCATTAGTTTGTTCTGAGCGGCTTCTCCTGAAAGGACTGGGACTCTCTCCAAAACCCGACGCAGTGCCCTCTTTGGGGCTGGCCAGGTGGGGCGCAACAAGTCAACGGACCCCCCTTGCGGGCTGACCTCGGGGGTCGCTCGGTGGACTCCTGGCAACGCGCAGTGTTCACTTAGCACTGGAAACCACCAGCCCTAGCGTTTAACACCGATAGCTAGGGCTGGGTGTTTTTGAGTCATTCGGCTCAGCGGTAAGTCAGCCGCCGCGCAGAGCAGGGAACAGACACTGAAAAGGGCTAATCCCCCTAGACTTCATCTCGTTAGGCAATACAACATACGCCCCCTATCAGCACAACAAAACAAAACTGTTTTAAAAAAACCAAGCCAAACTAATTTAAAAAAACAAAACAAAAAAACACCTTGGCCCACCCAGAGTTAGGGGCCCAGTGTAACATACATAACATACTCCACAGTGTAACATACAGTGTAATTTTGGGTGGTTGATTTCTAGGTTAATATGAAAACACTAGATTCATTGCAGGCCATTAGGGACGCTGAAAGATTATAACACAGACACGGTGACTCATGTGTTTAACAGTTACTCCAGTGCAATATAGTGAATAATCCCAACCCGCGGATTCCAAAGGAGTTCAGTTACTGACTGAACCGAGCAGCAAAGGAAATACAAGTTTCTGAGCTCTACTCTGTAACCACGGACACAACCCAGGGGGAAGGTAATACTAAGCAGCTCAGTCAGATGTTCGGCTGTGTAACCACAGAAATCCAGGTCAGAATTAACCAGTCTTCTCTAGGACATGTGAGGGAAAACGGATATGTTTAAGGTAAAAAGAAAAAGAAGAACCTTCTCATGGTTACAGCCAGGGTGAAAGTGAGACTGTGTTTTTTGCCATTGTGTGAGTGTGCCCAAGGGGATCCCACTGGATGGGAACAGCAGGTTAGGTGGGGTGGGGTGGAGGGCTCTCGGTTTGCATTACAGCACATGTGCGAGGCCCCCTCTGGCCCACGGCAGGTCTATGATTACACCAGAGCGCTCTAATCAAGGGGGAAGCACTGCATTCCCAAATTTCCTGTGTCCCCCACTGAGCCGCAACAGGAGGAAACCAGACGTCACAGGAGGCTCCGGTCACTTTTGTTTTTCTCCTCAACATGAGAAAGTCTAACCCCGACAGCATGGACCCTCAATCTGCGCCAGACTGTGGGGTCAGGACTGTAGCGAATCCACCTCTGCAAAATCGTGGCGGCTTGCCATTTAATGTTGTAGCCAACACATGTGCCCCGTACACACAAGTCTGTCTGGGTGTTACCCTCTGAAGTCCAGCTTACAGAGTTTCAGGCATCAAACTGGGGTTAAAGAGCGCCGCTTCTCTGGCAGAATCGCAGAGAACGAAACAGAAATGTGCCTTGGACAGCTATTAAAAGGTGATGGGTAGCAGATTTACACCTCTGCGGTCTAGCGGTTAGGGGCGGAGAAGGCCAGCGGTTCTGTGGGGACGGGCGGCTCTCACCTTCTTCAGGAGGCGGGTGGAGTCCTCTCCGATCTGCATGAAGCGCATGATGACGTTGTTCAGGTAGATGTCGCTGAGGGTGGCGTGGTCCTTGCTCTCCCGCCTCACCTGGTTCAGCAGCAGGTACCAGCAGTTGACCGGCGACAGCAGGTTCTGGTCCTTCCTGAAGGAGGACGAGGAAGGAACACCTTCAGCCACACCAGGGACAGGAGCCCCGGCCTTTCGGGCGAAGGTCATCCGCGAAGAGACCACAGCCGTGATCTCCACCTACTTCGCGTAAAAGAGCATCGCAGGGAGGAGTTTCCAAAGTGGATCGAAAACTTTAAGGGGGCCGGCTTATTTTATCCCTCCCAGATGAGAACTCGGATGAGGCTATATGGCTCAGGTTGAATCCGCTGGCCTGGTGTAAAGACGCCGCTGCAGCAGAATCATTCTGCTCAAAGCGGGCATCAAGAGACATTTCTGGGGCAGTGCCACTGCGCCGTGGTGTGCCTGAATATCTTCCAACAGCAAGGGAAGTTTGCGGTGAAGTTTCTAAACGGCCAGTCTTCCGTCTCTCTTTGCGAGAGAGTAAATGTTGGTTCAGGTTCATCTGAACGGAACAGAGTCACACAGAAGAAGAAGAGAGGTATGATTGGATAACCCAGAGTTAATATCCCTACAAGCTCACTTCACAGCCACTCTTGCCTTTTAAGAAAAATATATTTTCAAAATTTTCAAATGTGTTTGGAACCTTCTTAATTACGCAACAGCATAATTTACCAAGTTAGATGCCAAAACCTTGTTACGTAATTTTCTTGCAATTCTTTAAAACGAGGCCAAACGGCCTATTCATTTCCAGAGCCTCTCTCCTGCATCAGAACAGAGCCTATAAACAGTCAGTTCAATACCCCAAACTTAGCAAAGCAGAGCCTGGTTCTGTTCACATGACAGCTGTTCACACATGGTTTGGCCATCCCCTGAGGTTAAAATGAACACACGTAGATAGACACACACATGCACGCAGATAGACACACGCACACGCACGCACGCACGCACGCACGCACGCACGCAGATAGACACACGCACACATGCGCACACACACAGAGCCTCTTGCGCACGCGCGCACGCACGCACGCGCACGCACGCACGCACACAGAGCCTCTTGCGCACGCACGCGCACACACACACAGACACACACACACCTCCATCTCTGATCTCCGTCAGCACGAACACTGACCATGTTAATTAAGTATAAGAGACTTCAGAGGGTAAGACTTCATTAACCCTCACTTTATCTGTGATGACTAACGTTAACTCCCCAAATGAAAACAAAACAAATGATTAATTATGCAAGACGATAAGCCACAATGAGCCAGGCGGTCATGACAATAAGTGTAAATTTATTTCCCCCCAAACAATTTAATATGCTCAAACGGACCATCGTGTTATGATCGAGCCAGAACTAGGAAGAATTTCTGTTTTGAAAGGAGAGCACATACAACATTTCATGTTGATTCATTTGGGCTAATTTAGAGACAGCAGTTACGCAGATTACTTCGTGATCGATTGGCCTCTTTACTAGGCTGATGCGGCAGGCGCGTTAACTTTCAGCCGCCCCCAAACGAGAAACCCCGCCGCCGTCTCCACTGAGCGCGGGACGTGAGAGACTCCAGCCCTGCGTGCAGCCCACTTCCTCAGCCTAATCAGAAACATTCGCTGTTCTTTTTCCATGTCTGCGTTGGGCAGGGTTATTCCCTGCACCGAGGAGACGCTGGGAGTCTGACCACAGGACAGACTAACAACACGGAGGCTCTCCTGCGGCTGAAAGCCCCGGTCAGTCCGGAAAAAGATCCCGACTGCTTTCAGCTGCGCAGACGAACATCTGCGCTGGCTGCCTGACCTCCAAACTCCAACAAAAACAGAAAAGGGCAACACTTACAAACACCTAAACACAAAGCACAAATGAAAATCAACACTCATCCAAACAAACGTCCGGCCAAGGAGAGACTCATCCTTTCAAATAGAGAACCCAAGAGCTAATCCGGTTGAACTAAAAAGCCAAGAGACGCCTGGGTCCGTTATACAGTATACAACAATGAAAGTAAAGACTTAAAGCCAATCTAAGCTGCCAGAGTCCCTGCAGGGTCGCTATAAATGCAAACCATCAGCTACTTTGTCTAATTATATCTAACAATATAGAGTCTGTTTCCTTAGCTTCTCCATGCAGAGAAAGCTGAGCAGAGTCTACATATGAGCCAGGCCCATTCACCACAACACTCCTCCTGTCGCAGACTTAATCACGTAACTGGGGAAAAGTGAGAAAAGTCAAAGTTAAGTCAAAAGGTGTCATCACCGCTCTCAAACCCCGCTTCCTTAGGCTTTGAGGTGTGCGTTAAAACGAAGAAAGCGACGCTAAATTTTAATCACACTGAATCAAGACACCGACCGGAAAAGGGTACGGAATAAAAAGCACCAGAAACCGCTACTCAATCTTAAGAGAAAAACTATCCCAGCCGCAGAATTAGGGTACCTTCTGTCGTAGTGGACCGCAATCCCCATAAGGCACTAAGTGACCACTGCAGAAAAAGGGACTTGTGGGAGTTTGATGTCCTACTTACTTTAGTCCCTTCAGAAATCTGCTGCAGAATTTGCCTCGTTACACAGAATTAACAAATATGCGGTACCACATAACAGAATGTTTCAGGGATGTAAATTAAGCTCGCCAGCGGAACGTGTGCATACCTGGTGGGTTACTGCCAGCTTCCTAAACAAAGAAAGTGCCGCAGTGAATACGTTTGGTGAAATAACGAGTAGTTTTACATCTATTTAGTGACGCTCTCAAGTCCACCTTCAAATCGATCACGATCACTTTACCTTATGACCAATGATCGGTTTGGTCTTAAAAACCCATTTACATAGCCAGCTAAATTCACGAGTTCAATTCCAGGCGCAAAATATTTCATGGGTTTACACAATATACCAAACGGGTACCTAAATTAAGCGTTATTACAATGATACAATGTTGCACGTTCATGTGACACATGGGAATTGTAAAGAAAAGTTGAATGAAGCCATCTTTGTCTCAGTTTTAATGATTCATTACAAAACACACCATTTTTCTCCAGTGGTTTCACCAAATCACTGCTGCAGAACTCTGGAGTAAAAATCTTTTTAAATCGCTCAATTTAAGTAAATATCCAGCAGATTCCCACGGGGACTACTAAATGTTAGGATCAGCACTCAAGGTCATAAATTCTTCCCAGAACGGTCAGGGCCCATTTAGAGATCAGAGGCCAGAGACAGGCAGGGCTTCACCCCTCTCCCCAGCCCAAATCTCACTCCAGAAGGTGAAGGCAATGAGCCCCCCTCAGGGCAGGCACTCAACACACCTGGTTCCATAAATAAACTAAACTCGCTCTCTGAGGAGGCAGAGATTTGCCGGTGGGTTCAGTGTTGAGGGTCACTTTCAAAAATAATCACAGCACTTTAGTATATAATGTAAAAATATCACAGCACTTTAGTATATAATGTAAAAATATCACAACACTTCTGTATACAATATAAAAGACATCACAGCACTTTTGTATATAATATAAAGACATCACTGGCTCAGTATCACTGGCTGTTGCCTTTTATGGACATCCTTAATCACCAAGCAGGACATACAGTAGTGTCCTCCACAACAGGGCCAGCGGCAAACAGCAAAAAATCCCCATAACGGCGAGAATAGAAACTCTTCAAGACAATAAAGCCTTTACCACCAGCCTTCACGGTTGTCATTTTCTGTCTATTGTGCGTTGGTCTATTTACAATGTGACTGCAGACCACTTTAACGGGACTGCTAAACAATGCCTATTGTGGAATTTATAGGGCAAAAGAACCGCTTTCCCGCTTGATGAAAACTTTTGGCATTACCTAGAAACGGGTCTATCGAAAGGTAAAAAGCAATATTCTACGGACACCTACTGGAGCCCGTAAGCAACCTTTCATGACCTCCACAGTTTGATTACTTGCATGTAGCAGCTGATAAGGATCACAGAGGAAACTCAATAAGCAGTCAAAATTGCATTCCCCCCCCACAGATCGAGTCATTGCATCGATACGTCGTTACAGAAATCTAGCCTTTGGGGAAGGGGAGGATTTGTGATTGGGCCACTGAAGCCCAGGGAAACGGAGGATGCTAGATATTGATTTTCTTACGCAGATTGCCAGAGTTTTTATTTGTGCCTGACACCCAATAGCATTTGGAGAACGGGGCGGCACTCTGCAATAAACAAACATTCTTCGAGGCGTTACAGACGACAGACTTGGGAGGCAGAGCCTGACGCGCTGACACATCACTGAAGGACGATTTTCACTCTGCCAGGCAACCAAAGGCCCGGTGTCAGGGACCAAACGAAGTGGACAGCGATGGCTGAGGACCATTCCCAGGGACCGGCGGAAATTTGGATCGGTCTGGGTTCACACCGTACCTAGCCGGTGAAGTACCAGGCAGGCATTAACCCCACGCTGCAACGGGTCAGAAATACATCCGCCGTTAATGTCATAAACTAGTCCCATTAGAACAGGCTATGGCTTCTGAGGGGGACAAAGGGGGCAGTGTTGTTCTGGATGGCCTGCCCAAACCCAGCATAGGATCCCGAGAAAAGCTTACCGGGCACCATTTCATCTGCATCAAGGACAGTTCCCCGCAGGGAAAGAAAAAACACACACTGAAGAAAAGGCTTGGTAGAGCTGGAGTCTGTTCACTCGATTTTATATCGCAGTGCTTTGTGTCCGGGCAATGGAGCTGTAATGCCAAACATTCAGACCCCCACCCCCCAAAAAAGGGGTCCGGCTATCAGGATTCTGATCAGTCCTCGTTTGTCATGGTACCACCCGAGATGCAGCCAGCTGCCCGCCCCGGTTACACGTTGCCGTGCGCGTCTGATTCTCCCCCCCCACCTGCCGAAAACCCACCATTTTTGCCCTGATCCTGACACTGCCTCCGCCTGCAGGATACTAAAAGAAACCGGGTGCCCAGGGCTGGCGACGTGGCCCTTACTTACAGCCAGACTCCCACCTCCTCATCGCCCCCCTGTCGACAGATAAAAATGATTTTATTACATTTCCATTTCAGCTCAGGCAAATTTATTTCCCCCAGCCTGTATTGGGATTAAGGAGGGCCGTGACCAAAGCCGCTCGCCCGCGGTTCTCTCAGCTGTTAAAGCCGTCCTGCCCTGGTGCGTGCTCCGCAGAATTGAGCGTGAGCGTGTGTTTTTGTAGCTGGCCAGGCTAATGAGCGCTTGTATCAATAGAAACTAGACAGTCTGTTAAAGCCTTGTATTTCTCTTAAGCCAAAACAATCTGGAGACCACCCCAAGTCATCCTAATGCGTTGTATTTCAACACATTCACCTTTTTTTCCCCACATTTCTCCGTCCGTAAAACAAGTACCTATCATGTAAGGGGTGTTCCTGTCGGGAGGAACCTTCACTCCAAACATGGGGCACTGTTATAGGCTGATGAACTTATGCTGTTCCCTAAGAAGACTTTTCTAAGAAGAGTTCCTACTCCTCAGCCTCGCAGCCGCCTCGACGGCCGGCCTACACCTCAGCCTCGCAGCCGCCTCGACGGCATTTCATTCTCTGGGTTGAAAAGTTCAAAACTACAGCATGCTGGGAGTGGGGGGGGGGCACCCTGCAGGTGGTCATTCCCTAAAGTATCAACAGCAGTAAAGATATAGCATAACGAAGCCCGAGCCGGGAGGCGGGGAGAAATATTGATTTGGATCTTAACACACTCACACGGACACACCTGCGTACACTAGGCCCCATTTACCGTCTTTGCACAGGATATTGCATTTCAATAATTCATTTTCATATATTCATATCAGAAAAAAAATCTGGTTTCAATACAGAAGGCAATATCACAATATTAAATAATTACAGGCTTTTAAGTTCAGGAAACGCGCAGGCCAATATTAGACAGAGGTTTAATCATTTTTTAAATGAACTATAACATAATTTGGCTCCACTTGTGTCACTTTGGGTAAAGTCCAATGTTTCCTCTATGAAGACGGATTGCGCCACTAAAGGGGAAATTAGGTTAAAATGAGATTAAAATAAGGTCAGCTAGATTTCAGAAGGCATTATTTATTGATGTGAGGAGGAGGCACGACTCAGGCGACAGGGTTTTCAGCAGCGGAGAATCCCAGGCATTTGCATCTGTGTGCCCGGGTCTGTGGGGATAAATGAACCCGTGCTCCCACGCTCTCCTCCAGATTCATCAGCTCTCCTTTGTGCTTGTCCTCTCTGAACCCTAACCAGATAAAGGCCAAGGTGGGGCTGTAACGGACCACACAGGGGTGAGGGGGGGGGCGAAACAACAACGAAAAAAAACAAAACACTAACTACACTGATCTGCTCCCCCGCCCACACACACACACAGACACACTAGAGAGACGCACGAACATACACTACAGAGAGCGAGACATACAATAAAGACACACACAGACACACTAGAGAGAGACACCGACACACACACACACACACACACACACACACACACACACACTAGAGAGAGACACCGACACACACACACAGACAGACAGACAGAGACACACACACACACACAGACAGACAGACAGAGACACACACACACACACACACACACAGACACTTACTTGTACTGCTGGTGGTCCTTGGTGCTGCGGGTCTTGGCCATGAAGCGCTCGGCCAGCTTCTCCAGACTGCGGGAGTACTCCATCTCGATCTCGGACTTCTTGCGGAAGAAGTCCTGCAGGTCCTGCAGAAGCTGGACCCTCATCTCGGTCTGCTGCTCCAGGCATTTCTGCTGCTCCACCAGCTGGGCCCGGATCTCTGTGGAGAAGGTGGTCCCATCACTCACCAAGGCCCTCAGAAACCGAGCCAAACGTCTACGGATTTTCACTGGATCAGAAATAATTAAGCTACACATATTTATATTTTCAGTGTGCTTCTCCATGTCCCCGTAACCCATGAGGGAGTCATTTGGAGACGGGGAAAGTCATGGTGCCTTCCTGGACTCTCTCATCGGTCAAAGCGCATGGACCTCCTGCAAAAGCATGACCCAAAGTGTAGAGTAGCCACTGCCCCACCTACGACCCGGCTTTGGAGAGTAGCCACTTCCCCTTCCTGTCCCACACTTCTCCACCTACGACCCGGCTTTGGAGAGTAGCCACTTCCCCTTCCTGTCCCACACTTCTCCACCTACAACCCGCTGTGGAGAGGCCCATGATTCGATTTTAGCCAAAACATCTCTCTGAGTGGAGGGCCAAAACCAGAGCTTTCAAAACAAAAGTAGCACTGTGTTTTACTTCATAACCTCACAAAAAAAGATATACATTTAGGGAATTTTCTCAAGGTACACATTAGCGTTGATTATACAAATATTGTGACCCAACTTTTAATTCTACAACGTGAATTGTTGATAGTGCAAAATGCATTCTGGGGAGTTACTTCGCTGAAATATATTGCAATCCACAAAAAAAAGGAAAATGAACGCATTTTCCATTGCTACTGGCAACCCAGCACTCAGTTCTGAACATGGAAACAAAGAGCCTTTCGTATGACTGGTGCGCACCTAGCAGGTGGGAATCTGAATCCTCTCCGATTGGTCCGCACCCAGCAGGTGGGAATCTGAACCCTCTCAGATTGGTCCGCTCTCAGCAGGTAGGACTGTGAATCTGCTCTGATTGGTCTGCAGTGGCTTTTTAACAATTCAGACCGACTCATTGCAGCTCAAAGCGAAAAGCAATTCTGATTTTTTTTAAACATGTGACTGCAACTAAGTGAGGCCAGCAAATGCATCCTAATCTCGAGATAAATCCAGATGACCTTTGCTTTTCGCTTAGGCAGAAGATTAGTGCTAAGCACTTCATGATTTTCTTCTGCATCGTAACCGTTCTTAGCTTCACATCTTAAGTTGTCTCAATCGTGTTTGTGTGACAGGCCATTTCTGCAGGGTTTGTCTCCTACCAGCATACTTCATCATCCAGTCAGACTAATGCAGTCACAGGTAACCTGTAGCGAAGTGATATGGCATGAAATTAGGACCACCAATAGATCTCATCATCTCCATTGCTCTGCTCCAAGGCAACTCACTATCCTCCGTCCTACTGGTACCAAACCCACCTGACGCAGCTCACACATTTTCCTCCGTTGCCAAGACAACAGGTAAAGTACAGTATTCCCAGGGAGAAAAAATAATCATTGAACAATCTCTCTGCACAGCAGCTGTAAACGCACGCTGCCCAACCCATTCCCTCTGAACCACACGCTTCCCTGCTAACGCACGCGGCCCGACCCATTCCCTCTGAACCACACGCTTCCCTGCTAACGCACGCGGCCCGACCCATTCCCTCTGAACCACACGCTTCCCTGCCCGACCCATTTCCTCTGAACCACACGCTTCCCTGCTAATGCACGCTGCCCAACCCATTCCCTCTGAATCAATCAATCAATCAATCAATCAATTTTATTTTTATACAGCGCTTTTCACATGTTGCCATGTCACAAAGACGCTT
>JAOYSI010040204.1:0-29038 GCA_025775065.1 Hiodon alosoides
CCCCCCCCCCCCCCCCCCCCCCCCCCCCCCCCCCCCCCCCCCCCCCCCCCCCCCCCCCCCCCCTTTTGCCTTAGACAGAGGACCGGACCCTCCTCCCCCTTTAGGCAGCTGCCAAAATCGTTCTTAATGTTAGTTTGGAACAAAGCCTTCAATTTGCTTTTCAGAGTTTAATAGAGCTTAAGACCCAGTAGAGCGATTAGGACCTGTTTCTGCAGACAGAGATGATAATCTGTTCTTAAAAAAAAATAAATTCTTGCATCTATTGTTTGACGGTTCTAAAAGGCTCCATATTTGACATAGTCGTGATCAAATGAGGGAACAGTCCATCTGTCTTCCGTTTTATTGAGGCGAGTAATCCTTGTACGGTTGTACGAATCAATATGTTAAAAGGTGATGCAACACAGGTTACGACAATGATGATGACGACGAAGAGCCTGTTTTGTTGCTGGTAACCCCAGTTTCTCTGCCATGTACTTTACACATTTATAGGCTATTTTATGTAATGCAGCCTTCAAAATATAAGTTTTCTGACCATTTTTATGATATTGGCTTGACGTTTGTCATACAGCATCATACACTAAAACATGGTACTGTTTACATTGCATCCCTGCCGTTTCCTTCTCCTTCTTTGTTTCGGCCACCATGCACCACTCCACTGACGGCCATTCTTTTTGCTTTAGGAAAGCACCGTGTTGATTTTGTGAGGTTTTGTTTTTCCACACCCACAGCGATTGAAACTTGCCGTCTGACGCCTTTTTATCTCATTGTTTCAGCAAGTCTTAAATTCGCGTCCTCGTGTGTATGAGTCTCAGTAGGCGATAAAAACAGATATCATCAAAAAGACGTGTGCTGAAAGCAGCTAAATACCCTGTGGTCTGGTCTGGTTATTTTTGAGGCTCTGTTGACATCTGATGTGACCTGCAGAGCAGTGAAGATATCGTTAATTTAACAAGACACATTTTATTCAGTGGGTCCAAAAATGTATGTCTAACTAAGATCTTAGCCTAACTAATTAGAATATGATAAGCGTCTGTAGCAAGTAGTGTTCTTTTTGGTAATATAAGTTATGGGGTAAACCTGCTTCACAATATGCATACTTTTGTATTTGATTAACTGAAAATATGTTGCAGTGTTGAAATATTTGCAGTGATTGTTTACATTAGGATTATATTAACACTTGTCCGTTTTCTGTCTCAGTAAAGGAAATGCAGACTTGAAGGCTCACCTCGACGACTGTGTGAATAGCGCGCGCCTTTCAGTGAAGATGGGATTCGGACGCGACCTGCGGAGCTCCCACGAGGGCCTGGTCAAGCTGCAGGACTGGGAGCTGAAGCTCCTGGAGACGGTCAAGCGCTTCATGACCCTCCGAGTGAAAAGCGACAAGGAGTACGCCTCCCTGCTGCTCAACATCAGCCAACACGTGGAGAAGCACGACAACTCTGTACAGGTGGACTACATCAGCCACGTCTCAAAGGTAGGCCGCGCGTGGCCTTGTACTACGGAGGCACCCGGAGACAAATTGCGGAGCAAGGCCGTTTTTTTTTTCTTTGGGTTTAGCTGCTGTGCGTCGTGGTCTCGTGATCGTAGAGCTTTAGTGAAGAATCTGAATTAAACGTTTGCTTTCGCCTCTGCTAGCCTTGCAGCGGGCACAATGAGTCATTTTTTTTTTTTTAGTTTCTCTAGTTCTCTTGTCTCTAGTCTGAGGATCATCGCTCTAACACTTTCATTCGTGAGGGGGTTGTTGAGGCTGTTTTCATTTCCTCGCTGCTCTCAGTTTAAGAAGCAGAATCTGTAGAGGATGTTAAGCGGCCAGGCGGTTAGTGTCAACGTCAGAAGGACTCGGTAATCAACTCCTTTCAGAATTGTTTCGGTCCAAATAGGACGTCTCTGGAAGTGGAATGATTGGGGTTACGGACCTGCGGTGGGACTTGGGATCCTTCCAGAAAACGGGTTCATGCCGCAAGCTGCTCCGCCGCCACCGGGACAGGCTTTGACCCTGTTGGCCGTCCAGCCCCCGACGCTGCTGCCATCTGTTAGGGATCAGCCCCCCATTCCATCTCGCTGAGCCCATACACACACTGATGAAAACGTGAAAACGCACCCAGACTGGATTTAATCATCTTTATTAACACGCACCGTCTGAAACAGTCTCTCTTTCTGTTGACCTGTGGGAAGGAATCGACTGGTGTCGTTTGCTTGTGCCCTTACAAATAAACAAATGCAGTTAAGTTACGTTCCCAGAGCTTTCGTTTAAAAGGATAAAAACCTTAATCATACTGAGATCAGGTGATTGTTTACCTAACTTTAACTATATAAAGTTCTGCCCGCCTGTGTTGATGCATTTAGGTCTGTAATCTATGCATGACACAGTTCAAATGATAAAGTATAGATTCTGGATGAGATCTCTCGGTTTCATGGTGGAAGTACACCTGTGTGTAAAAAAATAAAATAAAAAATGTATATAAAAGGTTTGTTCCCCTACTTCTCCCCCCAGTCCTGGGCTCACTTGGTGCAGCAGACGGAGCAGCTCAGTAAGATCATGAAGTCCCACGCAGAGGACCTCAACTCCGGGCCCCTGCACCGGCTCACCCTCATGATCAAGGACAAGCAGCAGGTGAAGAAGAGCTACCAGAGCCTCCACCAGCAGATCGAGGCAGAGATGAACAAGGTATCCCCCCGCAGGCTTCCACTTGGTTCACTCCAACCCCAGCTCTGTGCAAGGCCATTGCATCGTTATACACAGTCCTGCGGACGGAAATATGGCGGACACTTCGCACCATTTCTTTGAGGTTTTGGCTAAACTTGCGAATGAACTGAGCCGGAACATAACGAAACGTTGGTTTGTGGTCAGCTAGATGCAGTGCATTTGAGAAGAGAAAAAGGGAAAAAAAGAGTAACGCTAAAATAATAGCATTGTTCATTTGATTTTTTTCTGTTACAGGTTACAAAGAATGACCTGGAGAAGTTAAAAGGCACTTATAAACAGTTAACAAAAGATGCCAATTGTGCCAAAGAGAAATACAGAGAAGCCATGGTTAAAGGTAATGAAGTTGTTTCCTTATTGATCAACCGTCCCTCTCCCCACATTTTTCACATATAGAACAGTTGATAGCAATCTGAGAAGGCAATCAATGAACGAGTTAAGGTTTCAAATTATTAATCTTCGGTAAGAGATTCCTGCAGTGTAGTCCAGTGCAAGAATGCCTCATATGATTTTGCCTTTTGTCACTCCAAAATAATCAGAAGAACCGCTTAAAGCCTCAGGTAAGTTCTTTCTTGGTACTAATTCAATAAGATTAGGTTTTTAGTTCTGTGTTAGATCGAACATGCATGACCTTTGACTAAATTTATAGCTAGTAATATGCCTGTTTGAGAAAATGTTTATTTTTTATTTTATATTCATACTGCATGATGAATCCAGCTCATCATATTTCTCCATACATTGATTCAGTATACTTATTTGAATGAGACTAGTTATCATCTTATAGCGCTGTGGAATTGAGCCCTGGGTCCCAGCGGATAGCCGCAGTCTGTTGTTTTTGTGTCTGTGCATGTGTCTGTGTGAGTCTGCATGGAAAAAGGGCATGCAGAATGCTGTCGATTGTGAGCGTTCTGTCCGTGGTATCCAGTGAATCCAGTTATCTCTGCAATATGAGCCTGATTTCGTCTTTAACCGCGAACATTCTGCTGGGCCTTGGAGGAATGGCCTTATTTATTACACAACCTCCTGGCCCCTATAATGGAAACCTCTGCTGCAGACCTGTCAGCTGATACCACACGAGAAGCTGATTAATGACATTACTCAATTATCTGGTATATGTGCAGATCGGAGGTACTAATGTTATGCATCAGATACACATAATTGGCTTTTTCACCAAGGTTTCACGGTGATATTGTTTCTGTAATATAAATGGAAAAAAATCATATATGTAATATTTTTTGCTAGGAGGTCAGTCCTTTCCTTTTTATTTTGTGGATTTGCGGTTTGCTAGCAAACATTTTTCCTATAATTTAAAAAAGTTGGCACAACGTTCCTTTTCTATTGACAGTTTATTTTCAGGGTAGCTAGATTTCTGTGTGCACCCAATTGCTTTCAACTGTCAACATTTACGTTTCAAACTCTAATGCGCTTTAGCCTTTGCTATGTTAGCACATACACCAACTGAGCATTATTTCTTATAAATGACAGAACGTGCCGTTTGTAATACTTTAGCAAAGTTAGCGTATCACATTGTTCAAACAGGACTGACATTAAGTCTATCAAAATCCATTGGTAATTTATTTACATTTACTTTAATAAGCATTGCTCGATTATGTTGGCTGCCGTGGTAAAACTGTTAGTATGAAAATATCTGTCTTTAATCTCGGTGGGTGTGCTGCTATTTCATTTCTCTACGATTGACCCAGTAACAGTAGACTTTTTTGTGTAACATTACTTATTAGGTAAAAAATCAGTGGCTAATATGGTACAGTACTACCCTATCAGTAATCAGTCTGCAGGTTTTTTACTGTAGAGGGATGAAAAATTCTCTGTACTGATGGTACATTTTTCTAAGTACAGGCATATGTATGGATCAACTGGGTGGCATCCAGTGAGATGGTGTGTGGGTAAAGACCGGCCCTGCCTGGGGTTTGTCTGTCCTGACGGTGCGCCCTTTCCCCAGGCAAGGAGCAGGAGAAAGCACGGGAGCGCTACGACAAGGCCACCATGAAGTTACACAACCTGCACAACCAGTACGTGCTGGCTGTGAAGAGCGCCCAGCTGCACCAGGAGCACTACCACGACACCGCGCTGCCTCTGCTGTTGGACTCCCTGCAGACGATGCAGGAGGAGATGATCAGCGCGCTGTGAGTAATGCCCCCCCAAATCCCTCCTCACTCTGTAAGGATGGTAGTAAAGTGCATTGATCTGGCTGCCTGGGTGTAAGTTCAGGTAAAACACACGACCCAGAGATGCAGTAGGGTTCTGCTATCTGGGTGCCAGCCCCCAGCCCTTCTTTAAACTCAACAAGCCGTTCTAGTCCCCCCCCCCCACTCCAAGTTTAGCCTTTTCCCGGTTTGTCTTGTCCTAGGATTGAGCTTGGGCTTTTGGTTTGCTGGCAGCATATTGGCGTCGGACAGGTCCGAACTGAGGAATGTCGAACAGAATCGGTTAAAAAAACAAACGCACATTCTGTCTATCTAGTAAAACGTATGCGCAACAGCCTTTAATCGATAGCAGATGGTTCTTTGCAAAAAGAGCTTAGTGAATCAGGGTTGGTGAAATTCTGCTTGTCTGAATTAGTGCATTGCATTTCACACTAATTCACCAGTTCAATCGCTGCGGCGAACGATTATACTGGATTAGTTACCGTCGGTGTCTGACAGACAAGCTCATCAGGAACACTATGACATCACACTTAGGCTCTTGGGTCCTCTGTTTCTGTTCTTTTTTTCCTACCAGAAGTTATTCACGGAGCAATTTGAAAAATGTGTCACTTCCCCATACTGGCATAGATGTTGTTTACTACGACTGCAGCACAAAAAGAGCAGGTCTGGATTTCAAAGGGGGTCCTTATTTCAGCAACTTGCAGGTTGCTACTGAGGATATAAATCCTCCCATTGTTTTCCTTCCAGGATCAAGCCTGGACCTTTCCCCATACAGTGGCATTTATTTTACTGTCATGTCAGGCGTGGATTTCAATGATGAATGAAATGTCTCATGTTATACGTGTGATTAATTAATTTTACTGTTAAGCTTAATTTTGACAACCGCAAATGTAACCTAGTTTTACACATTAGAATTTGAAAAAAACAATGCGCATTTGCACGGCCAATAAAATTTACAAGAAGAATTTCCGTCAAAGGAACAGCGTTGGCCCATCACACGCGGTACCCGTAACGTCAAGACTTCATGGCCCTGACCCTATGCCACATGCTGTCTGGTGAAGATTAAAAGAAAAGAGATTTCTCTAATCTAGACAGTGCTTTTGTTGACTACGTATTAAACTTCAATTTTGTTTTTAGGATTAAGTTAGTCTCATATTTTCGTAGTTTTTGCGAGATTACACGAGCACCTTCCTTTTCTTATTTTTAGGCCTTTCTAATCAGTATTTTGAGATTTTGAAACAAGGTCACACAATTATTTTTGAGAACCAAATCTGATAAACATCAGATGGCAAATATACCAGGAATGCGCTGGTGTGATACACTATTTTTAAACACGTTCATCTAGTTTATCCGTTCATCTAGATTAAATCTGTGCTTTCATTTTAAGTTCTATTTGCTTCGCCCTATACAGCTATGGAATTCACCAGTGGCTGTAGACATAGATCTGTATGTTTAATGCTAAATGGCACATTAAATCACAGGGAAAACACTAAATGCTAAATGGCACATTAAATCACAGGGAAAACACTAAATGCTAAATGGCACATTAAATCACAGGGAAAACACTAAATGCTAAATGGCACATTAAATCACAGGGTAAATACTAAATGGCACAATACATCACAAAGAAAAACACATGTTGCAAACATGATCATTTTTTACTATTTATTAGTTTGAGATAATGTTTAAAGCCTCAGTAATCTACTGCCGGATTTGTCCAATTCTTTCTTATAGAGTCATATTTTTATGTTTATTGTCATACCTGTTTTTCAGAAAGGGGATTTTGGAGGAATATAGTGAAATCACAAGTCTCTTATCGGATGAAATAGTCAAAGTTCATAAAGAGATCCACACCTCAATAGAACAAATTGACCCGGCGTCCGAGTATGAACATTTCATCGAAACACACCGGTAAGTTAGTGATTTGGGGATTTTCAAACTGTGTTTATCTTCCGGAACGGCGTGGCAGGCAACTGGGAAACAGGCCGTCCTGTGAATGCCCCGGGGCAGGCAGCCATGCTGCCATAGTCACAGCCTAACAAGATCACACTCGGATGCGTGTAAACTGAGCTGTCTAAAGGTCTGCGTTTTGGTGTTTCTGTTTGTGTTTTATTGTTTTGCGAGTTATTAGACAAAAAAACTGTTTTTGCTTTGGTGTTAAAATTCTTTACTCAGTCTTTAGTAAAAAATTTTGAAATTCTGATTGTTTTTGCCGTAGTAAACTGGAAGAAGGCGTAAACTGGGCCTCTGCTCCTACACCCCCGCCTGTTGCAGAAAAATACTGAATGAATGACATGTACAATATGCAGTTTATGTTCCTGTGAAAATATGAAGTATTTTAATTGTAACAGCGATAGGCCATATGATCCAAAGATTGCAGGTTAAAATCTGGACCATGTCGTTTCCTACTGCGATCAGGAGTACTCGAGCGAAGCAACACAATAGACAGGGAGGGATGCGGGGCTCAGAGGGGTTTCTCTCTGCTCTCTGTGAAACAGCGACCCCTGTAGGTTGGCATTGCCATCAGGTTTGCACTGCCCCTCCCATAGGGGCTGTGTAGCCAGTGGCTGGTTGGTGGAGGAGTCAATTTACTGCAGAAGTGACCGCAATTCTAAATTTGCTTGAAAATCTGGAGAAAAAAATAAATTGTCCATACCAAATAAAAAAATAAATGATAATATTAGAGGGTCCAAATAGTTTAAATGCAAGCCACTTCTTATTGTTAATATAAAATGTCTCTCACCAGGTCACAAGAAGATAAAGGACCAAGTGTAGAATTTGATGTCTCACTATTGGAGGAGACTGAGAATCTTCAAGCGAATGAGATTCAGTGGAATAATTTGACAGCGGACTGTTTACAAGCGTTGTGAGTATTGGGTTATTCTGAACACTGGAACACTCTTTGATATTCTGAAGAATTTCTATGATGTTCTATGATGGTATCTGCAATATTTGTCATTTCAAGCTCTTTTAGTAGAAATTGTGCTTAAAAAATAAGCAGTGTTTGATGTACTTCCAGTATTTCTATATGGATTAAGCCATTTCAGTTCTGTTGAACACAGTCTTGTATGTTGCTTGTTACAGTCCAAGTGTTATTCAGTGCTGGTGTTGAACAGGTTGAAGTCCACGTCAGATGAACTGGCCCTCACTCAGCAAAGCCTACATAACAAAGAAGACCTAATGCAGGACCTGGAGAAAAAGATTGAGGAGTCCACCAAATCATTTGAGAAGAAGTCGGAGTATGTACAACTTCCAACATGTATACGTAGAAATGTTTCCATTCCTTGCAAAATGAGGAGAACTAAGATGAGCCCCTGTAGAATAGTACTCATAAGGATTCATAAATCCTCCACTGAGCTCTTTTGTGAGTCCGCTGGAAGACCAATTTGGTTCATCCCTCCGAAAAAAGCAACACATGCACTGTTCTGCTCAAAATTGATAAAATTGCATGTTGTGTAATATCAGTCAACGCTTTTGTTGGTGACATCAGGCTGGCTCTGATTCAGGATTTGCATTCCAGAACTCGGTTCTCTACTCCACTGATGAGGTCTGTGGCTGACCACCTGCTTGCTTTAAGTCTATGGGGAAATGAGATACTTCGGGGTCTGTAATCTGCACCAGCACTCTCAAATGAAACCTCAGTTGGGTTCCGTTTTCCTCTGTTTGTGAAACTCCCTCGGGCAATCCCGTTAAAAAGGGTGGTCCGTGGACTGATTGATTAAAGTGAATTCTGTTGTAGCGGGATTAGTTTGAATACGAATTGCTGCAAGGTAAACATGAGAATGACAGAAACATTGGATGTACTCCTTATTGAATCCATTTTGAGATGGAGATGATTAAATGCATGGCTGTGGGGTGATATTTTATTGCCATAAATGGCTCCTGAGTATTTGATCTCATTTGTTATTTTTACCCCCCCATTACATTCCTGCCATTTGATCTTTTGAGACGGGGGAATTGCTGGAGGGGGACCTTATTTGGACATTTTCCCAAAGTCGCGCATGTTGCTCTTTGAGAGGCCAAATGAACTCTGACAGGGAGCCCATGCAGGGCAAACTGGAGCAAGGCATTATAAACTCCTGAGAACTCGCTGAGCTGCATGATCACAATGGACAGAGATTTGTCTGTTTGCAGTTTACATAGTGTCTGGTCTCGGCCTCTGAACAATCTGCCATCAGAGAATTAGTTAACCTACTTTTCAACAGAATCCATCGCTGTCTCTCTCTGTTGACATTAGCCGTTGTTTGTCTGCGAGCCATAGCATGTTCGATGTCCAAGTTTGAAAGTGTTGTAGAGTTGGCCGTCATGTCCCGCTTTCTCTTGCTATGTCAAACAATGTCATTCCCTTTCTGGTCTCCTGCAGCTCTGAATGTATTCTAGGCCTCAAAATTGCCCTGATGTGTGCTAATAAGAATGTTCCATGAGCTCTGTTTAAATTCAGACTTGGTCAGTTTTATTTACTGATCTATAAGCCGAAATAAAGTGATGTAGAGGAATGTTATTTATGGCAGTGACTCTGAACTGTCCATAGGCTGGTGGGTTGTAATTACATATTGTTACTTATAAATGGATAGTATTTTTTAAGAAAAATATGATTTTTACTCTACAACGCCCTTGCTTCCGTAGTTTTCCGGCACTTCTGACTTAACACCACTCTTTACTTCCGTCTTCAGTCTGGTGCTGCTGCTCAGCCAGAAGCAGGTCCTGGAAGAGGTGAAGCAGACCGTGCAGCTGCTCCGTTGTACAGAGGCCAAGCTGGCTGCGCAGAAGGAGCTACTGGACCAGAAGATGCAGGAGAACGAGGGCAAGGAGCCGCCCCCCGTGGTCAACTATGAGGAAGATGCCCGCTCTGTTAACTCCATGGTGAGCACGCCTCTAAATATGTTGCTTACCAGCCAGCTGAAAAAGCTCCCCCCCCCCCACCATATAAATAGAAAATGATTCTTACGTAATCTATTACCATCTACACAGAGGTACCAGCTATTGTGGTTTGGCCGTTGCATCAACATTCCCGAGTCTCTGCTGCATGGATACAAAAAGGTCTCAAAAATATGCTTTCTACTTTTGTAGAGGGGCATGATGGCATCAACAAGGAGAAATGTGATTGGATATAAGCTAGAGAAACAGAGAGCATTGCGATTGATCTCTTGTCTAAATTAATGTTAGTTTAATATAAGATTAATATAAGGTTAAAATATGCCACTTGAAAAATGTGTGTTCATTAGCAATAATTAGCTGACTAATTAGCTATCATTGCTAGCTAGCTTACGCAGATTTAACATTTTTCTCTCTCTTTCAACGCACTGCAGTAACGACACAGATACACAACCGTACCTAGCTGCTGACGTAGGCAGAGTTGTGAATATTTTTATGTACTTTTACATTCACTTTTATGTTTACTTTTGTTTATTTTTTAAATGTACTTTTACATTCACAGTGCTCTTAAATACTATATTTATGCTAAGGCTATGGGTTTTCAGTTCAGGCTAGGCTTTACACGTTTGTTAGGTTGGCACTCCTGTCAATGCACAATTAGTGCTGAATCTTTTTTTAAAGTGTATTTTCCTGGGAATAATCCACAAGTACGAACAAATCCAAAGTCCGATAGAGAGAATGGGAGCTGTGATATAATAAACCTAATTACTTAGCTTGAAACATGGCCTACCTCCCTATCTGTCTGATACCCTGACGGTTTTCCAGACAGCTTTTGGAAACTGTACTATACATTGTATTTTATGGAGTAGCCTATGTCTCCTAGTCTAAAAAAACAACCTTTTTGTTGGTTCTGAAGTCAGCAATGCCCACTATAGATAAAAAGACAACTAAAGTGACAAATGGTGAAAAACTGGTACAAAAATAAACCTCATTTATCGCCGGTTATTGTTTACAAAAAGCTGTCGTTCGAGATGACTCATGTATTGACCATCTGAATGAGGGAGAATGTAAACTGTGAAAGCACAGTGTTGGATAAGAGCATCTGCTAAGCAAACAGTGATCTAAATAGCTCCTGAAACCTTCCGATATTGGCATGACCTGTAGAGGGCAGTGTGGTACCATTTTTTACACTTATGTCACTTCTGAACAATATTTTTTGGTCTTTGCTATTTTACTCGTTATATGCATTAAGTGGATACTGCTTTCTTATGTTTTAGATGTGGGAAAAAAAATGTAATGAAATCTTGAATATTTTGACCGTTGTCTGGCCTCTGGTTAAGTGTAAATGCCATTAACAATGCATATTCATGCACCATCTACAGCATATACTTTTGAACCTGCTGACATGCTTGTGTGAACCTCTGTGACATTTTTCGAAATTAAAATCTTTTTCCTGGATATTAAGGCTTATTGCTGCAATGTTCAGGTGACTAAGTTTTTAAGCTTTAACTTGGAGAAATTAATTAGTGAAGAACTAAAAATGTAACTTAATTGTATGGAATGTTGACAGTGTGCTTTCTCATGAGAATCATGTGAAGTTGAAACTTATTTAAATTTAATATGTGAAAAAGAGATTAAGTGAAATTATTTATTGTTTTATGTTAATGCTGAGGCTAATTCAATTCTTTGCTGCTAGGTTAGCTTCTGAAAGATCCACTTCTGTTAATCTCTTCGAAAGCAGAGTAGAGTTAGTGTTACAGTTTCTCCTTCCATGATGCTGGGGAAATGTATTCAGAGCCCAACTCCGGCAATGTTTAGCCGTCACTGCTTACCAGGACTCGGTAGGACTTGCCGTAACCCGAGTGGTAATGAAAAACCTCTTCATGAACCGCACCGACCCTAGATTCTGGACCCTCCTCCCATATCTCTGACGATGGAGCCAACAGTTTTGACCAGCCCGTTCAATTTCCCAATGTGAGCAGACACAGATGTGTTATCTCCTTTTGGGACCTGCCATTTTTCGACTCTGATACCAGGGAATGTGGAGGTCCCAGCCTGGTCACTGCCCTTAATTCTGACCGCCACGCTGATATGGCTTTTTCCGACCTTTAATTCAACCTTGACATTTAAGTCCGTCAAGCCAGCTGGGAGACTCCGTTTCCTACCTGTGCTTCTGTTCCACTTCAAATTGATCCGCGGAAGTCGTGAGTCTTTTTAGGAAGGCTTGCTGTTATGTTTACGTGTCCACGCTTCAAGTGTACTGGAAATAAAAAAAATATGTTGCTTCATTTAAAATGCGTTATTACAACTTACAATTACATCCGTAGGGCTAGAAAGATGTGAGCACCCTAGCAATGGGAAATAAACATCATTTGAGGAATGTTAAAAAAAAATAAGGAATAACGCTATTAAAAAAATAGCTAGTTTTGAAATCTTAAGACTTCCCCTTTTTCAGTGCATTGAAAAAAACAAAAAACATAAATTTTTAACAATGAAAAGTTTGAGCTGACATTATCCAAAGTTAACGCTCCTTTCCTTTTCTAGGACATGATGTGTTCATGCTAATATTGTGTTTATTGTGTTTAATGTCCGATACATATTAGTCTGGGATTATGTTTAATCAGACAGCAACCTTTTAATTGAATAAGAACATATTTTACTCCGTTAATAAAAGTGATATTGTGTAAATCTATCTTGTTTGCCTTTTGTACAGGACAAAGGAAAAGACAGAATTTCCAAGTTTGACACCATACGCCATTCCATTGCTGGTATCATCCGCTCTCCAAAGTCCGTCCTGGGCTCCTCTACAGTAAGTTCTACGTCTCATTTCCTCATTCACCTCTGTTATTTGCCTTCAGATTTATATTTTCTCTTCTGCGGCAATGGGATTGACGTGTTTATTATGCCAAAAAATCCTATTATATTATTTTCAGTTCTGTACTGTTTAGAAACACACACTGCCTTTCTTATTATAATAATATTATTCTCAAGCTGGAGAGTAAACGTGAGTGACTTTTTTCTTGTTATTTCCTCCCAGTTCTTTGATGTGATTTCGACCAGTGAAAAGCCTTTGCCCGAGCAGGAGTGGTACCATGGGGCCATTCCCAGAGTGGAGGCACAGGAACTCCTGAAACACCAGGGGGACTTCCTGGTGCGGGAAAGCCACGGCAAGCCTGGGGAATACGTGCTGTCCGTCTTCTCTGACGGACAGCGCCGGCACTTCATCATCCAGTTTGCAGATGTATGTTTTTGTGAAGGGTGTGGATTTTAGCAGCGCGAACGTGAATTGCAGTCATCTGTAATTGTGCTTACGTGTACTAGTAGTGCTCACGGTAACTGATCGCATGAGCTGTTTTATATTGTATCCTGGTAAGATGTTTTTTTTTTTTGCTATTGCAGGGTAGGCTTTATATGACAACATTTCAATTTTATTACCTCAATTACCTTTGATGAATTCAGATACAGTGCTCTCATGCCTTTTTATTTATTTATATTTTAACAGAATCAGTATCGATTCGAAGGCACTGGGTTTCCTAATATCCCTCAACTAATAGAGCACCATTACACTTCAAAGCAAGTCATTACAAAGAAGTCGGGTGTGGTGCTGTTGAACCCTGTCATTAAGGTAAACTGTATCAGGATTTCCTCGCATGCTCTGAAAATCAGTTCACGATTAAGCCCTATGTCTTGCCATGTTGAAATTAATGCAATTAATGCAATTTTTTTTTTGCAGGACAAGAAATGGATACTGAATCATGAGGATGTTATACTTGGGGAGTTGCTGGGCAAAGTAAGTACAATAAAATAAAATACCAAAAAAATGGAATAAAACACCATAATTTTTACTCAACAAAAGCTATTTGCCCTGCAAAAATTTGATTAGTTTTGCCTCTGGCTGTAAGTGGAGCTACTGTTCTGTACGTCGCATTACCATGTCGTTCTTTCACTGAAACAAAATTGTAGTTTTCTCTTTTTAATTTTTATTCACGTATTACCTTGCTCCAGGCTCCTATTAATTTTCTGGCAAAGTGCTGCTTAATTATATTGTTTTCTACTATTAATACATACATTCCTCTTGACTGGCAGGGTAAAATGTTTAAAGAACTATGTTGCATAATTTAAGCGAAAAGAACCGTTCAAAATATAGTTCTGTCTACTTTTCAGGGTAACTTTGGCGAGGTTTTCAAAGGAACACTACGGGACAAGACGCCAGTGGCAGTGAAAACCTGCAAAGAAGACCTCGCGCAGGAGCTGAAGATAAAGTTCCTGTCAGAAGCAAGGTGAGATTTTAAATCCAGTTCCCACTGATAAGGGTACCTGAGCAACGTTACTGCGATGGTGGTTTTTATGTCAAAGTCACTGTAAAACGAATGCTGTTCGGATAGACGTCTGATGCAAGCATGAAGCTTACCGAGTTTACTACGTATTACTCCATATCAAATCAGGCCAGTCTAAAAAAAATTTATTGTAATTGGCCACATGAACTTCCATTTAAATTAAACTGATTTTACAGAAGTTTGGCAATACAATAACTTCAGAAGGAAAAAAAAAGTGAATGGTTGTTTTTGTAATTTTTAAAATATAGCGGGTATGTTCTGTTCCATTAATGCAGATCTGGCCTTGGACCTATAGCTTCAGAAGAAAAATAAAAGTGAATGGTTGTTTTTGTAATTATAAAAATACAGCGGGAATGTTTTGTTCCATTAATGCAGATCTGGCCTTGGACCTATAGCTTCTATGGCTTTGCTGTATTTATTTTTTGCCACCGTCAATCATGGCTGTCTATGAACATTTTTGTTACGCTTCTCTCAGTTTAATAAATTGCGTAGACTATGTATGAGCAGTAGTTTTTAATTATTTTGTCATTGTCTTTGCAGGATCCTTAAACAATACGATCACCCGAACATTGTGAAGTTGATAGGTGTCTGTACACAAAGACAGCCTATTTACATTGTGATGGAGCTTGTGCCAGGTATACGGATGCCCACAACAAACACTAATCTGTATTAGTGTCTATTACTAATCCAGTCTATATATGTATTGTATTTTCTTAAACGTGGGATGTATTGTACTGAACACCTTGAAATGTAATTAATAAATCCTACCCATTATACCTGCTGAATGTGTGGTATTGTAACCCGCTGAGTTACAACAGAGTTACTGAAATATGCTTTCCCCATTAGCTTCCAGCAAATTCTCATTCTCTTCTGCTATTTCAAAAATAAATGATAAAATGATAGAATTGCCTTTTCAGAGCCAGATATTCTGTTTAAATGAACTTTGTATATATGTGAAAAAATGGCACAAATCCAACACACGAAAGAAACTTTCAGGACAGCAAGTCTCTCTCTTATGCTTCCTAAGAAGTCATAGACTTGACAAGCTACTTCAAAATGCAAGCTTGAAGTACAAACACATTCAGAAATGATTAATTTTGTTGAAATAAGTGTTTCTAAGTGAAACTACAGACTTTTCTATGAAGCCAACCCAGCAAAAAAAAAAAACTCAAATCAATTATTTTTCTAAAGCTCATTCATTTTGATTGAATGACAGTAAAGAGAGCAGAAAGGAGAACTTAATTAAGATGGAAATTGTCGTCTTGTATAGACTATTAAATATAAACATGTTACGGGAAGCATATTAGACTGATTAAATCAGCTCAGTTTGCATAATGAGGTTGCTCCTCAAAGCCAAGTTGTCAATCAGAAGACCGATTTAGGCTGCACATATCATTTTTTCCCTTCATTTTCTTCTCTCAAGGACATTTTAGGAAATGTGTTTTTTATATTTATATTACACGTTTTTTCTTGATAGAAAGTGCGATTTTTTTGGGGTTTGTATATAAAGCAATGAAATTATGTCAGTAGCGGTGCTGAGGTGTTTATTTTAGCAAGAGAATTTAGTCAGATTGTAAAACGCGTGTGTGTGTTTGTGTGGGAACCTACTTTCCGGCAAACTTTTTGTGAGTTTTATTTTTTTATCCCCCCCCCAACATATATGTGCAGCCTGCAGTTTTTGTGTTTATTCAGTAAATGTGTCCTTGTCTTTGTTCTCTGCCAGGGGGTGACTTCTTGTCTTTTTTACGAAAGAAAAAGGACGACCTGAAGACGAAACAGCTGGTTAAGTTCGCTTTAGATGCTGCTGCGGGAATGGCATACCTGGAGTTGAAGAACTGCATCCACAGGTTAGATAATTTAACACGTTTGTGTAATTAGTGTTGCTGAACTACACCTGCAGGTTAGGTCATTAAGATGCACTTAGAAATTTAATTTAAAGAATTCCTTCAGACTTAATTTTGTAAAGTTATTGTTATGTAAACATAAATTGAAAACACATGCAAATTGATTAGTCTTAGAGCCAAACCAAATCAATGCCATCGCGCGGTGCAAAAAATTATTTTAGTATAATCAGTATGTCAGTTAACCTAAGGTTAGACTACCTCTTTTTAATCAATATTTATGTTGTTGCAGATTTTTATACACTCTAACCAGTGTGCCTAACTAAAAATAATTTTGGAAACACTACAAACCTGCCAGGACTCCCGAGTGGCTCTGTCTTTGAAAGGGTTTATCCATGCGTAGAGATATTCACTATTGGTAGAATTCTGCCCAAGGTAGATGAGTTCAAGTCAGTGGGGGTTGTTCTCAGGTGCTGGTAAACAGGGACATACTCAGAGAGATGTGCCTACCCTTCAGAGCTGAAAATCCTACACAGCGGTGTGTGGATTTCAGTGTTTTCATTCTGAGTGATTGGGAGATTACCCTTGTTGGCCTGGGATTGCTGAGGTTACTGCAAGTAGCCAAGACTGAATTTTGGAGGAAAATTGAAGGTTGGAGGGGTAAAAAACAACAACTTGAAAACAGTAACTTGAGCATGTGACTTCAATAACAGTAATGACGCAATTATACTACAAATTTTAGTTTGGCTTGCTTTTTATGTGCCATATAAACATGCCAGTGGAATAGTGATTCACTAAAGACCCTATTATTATTGATTAATTATTAATATGGTATCCTATTACAATGCATTTTCATTTATTGATGCAATATAATGTCAATGGCGCAAGCTCTTTGTATATTACCATTTTGTATTAACCACAGGCTCCCACATTTTAGTTGTTTGCCCTAGAAAATGTTGGTAGCTGTGTTGGGATTGTGATGGGGCTGTTTTTGTAAGCGAAATTTGCTTTTGTTGAGTCAAAGAGTACTCCAACTTTAACGTTTATGTGCACAAACCATCTGTTTTATTCATCACCTAGGTTTCTAAGGCACTAGATCCCTGATAATACATGCTAATGTATGCAGATATAAAGTAATGATTTCATATGCATTTTTAATTAAATAGCAGATTGTGAATTTAATCAAAATAATTTATAATGCATGGCGATTAATAAAAATGCTTGGGCTTGATAGCGATGCTTTATAACAATGGTGTAATCTGGATATCGCACGTAATTGAAACAACTTTTTCAGGGAACTGTGTAACCTTACACACTTTTGTGATTGATTTCCATCTGCAAGGCATTTCAATCTGCATATACAGATGGATAGACTTTTTTTTTTCCATTACCAAACTCCTACTACTACCACAATTTTATTCTGGGAAATCAGACAAACAGGATGATTCCCCTTGGTGGAAGCCATAGAGTGACACAAGCTCAGGTGTTTACAATGTCAGTCTGACCACTGACACTATTATTAGGCAAACTGATATTAAAATTAAGGAAGTTAATATAGAAACCCCCCCTTCCACACTCAGAAGCAGCACATTTTGGGAATGTCATATTTTGGGCTGCGTGTATAAATTGTAACACTTTTCAGTTTGGGTTTCTGAATACATTTTCAAATTTTGGTTTGGCATAATGTTTAAGGGTGAGAGATTTGCCACTCGTAAGGTAAGTGTCGTCACCCCTCTGAAAAAAAGGAGGTTTGTGGATGTTCAATTTATTAACTTTGTTAATTTTATTTTGTTAACATTTTATGAAAATGCCTCGAATACTTAAACTCAGTGTTTAAATGCAGGTTTGTGACTTGTGTGTTGTTATTTTCATCCTTCAGACAGCGCAACAGCAATTTTATAGTTGGAAATTGCTCTGTCAGTTTTTACCAAATTGGACCAGGCTTTCCCTGGGCTCTATTCACACTTCTGCCCTCCTGTCACTCCTGGCCCAAATCTCAATATGTTCCATACCACTAAAGCTGACAGTTTAAATTGCTTTCCATTACGCCCTGGTCCCCACTGTACCCGTCGGCGCTGATCCGAGTTTGAGGAGTGGAAAGACGACCGTGTCCCCTAATTTCACCACAGAGATCTTGCCGCGAGGAACTGCCTGGTGGGGGAAAATAACTTGCTGAAGATCAGCGACTTTGGAATGTCGAGACAGGAGGATGATGGGATTTACTCATCATCGGGCTTGAAGCAGATTCCCATCAAGTGGACCGCACCAGAGGCGTTGAATTATGGTAATTACCGCATCGGCGTCGCCGATAATGTTTCCTTGTAGTTACTATCGCATATTGACTGTAGTTTCATGCTCTGTTACAGTACAGAGGAATCCTGTTAACCCTATAGCAGGGCAGACAGAATGGTTCAAATAAACTATTTTCAATAAAGATAGCTGCATGTCCTTTCTTGCTTATCTTATGTGTTATTAACTGTCCAGCATTAGCATGATGGCTGTTTCGGTTTGGCTGTGTTGACTTGCATCTTCATGGGCTCTTCTAATATACCTTACTCCACGTCAGTCTTGTGTTGTCCTCGTTAGTATTACCAATAGGAACAGATGTGTATGCCGACATCCAAATACTAGGCGCGCAGGTAAAACGACAGAAATAACTGCGTAAATGAATGGTACCTGCACACTGTTTAATGCTTCTCAGAAGTGACATCCAGAAGGCCATCCAGGTTGAAACGGGTAAAAATCACTGGGTAGTAGGTGGGCAGGTACCATTTACCAGTATCACCCCGATCGACCAAGCTGACAATCTATTCAAGTACAAATCTGATGTAATGAAAAACATGTATGAGGTTCTTTTGGTTATATAACTTGAGAACCTGGGTCATACTTGATTTAATGCTAGATTACTGCGGCACCCAGGCAGAAGAGTGCACTCATCCTCCGGCTGTATTTGGTTTGTCTGTCAGGGAGATACAGCTCTGAAAGTGACGTATGGAGCTATGGGATCCTTCTGTGGGAGACGTTCAGCTTAGGAGTCTGCCCGTACCCAGGGATGACCAACCAGCAGGCGCGCGAACAAGTAGAGAAGGGTAAGTAGGCACGTTCTGTACGCCTGGGCCACGACGGAATACCTCAGCAGCCAAGCAGCATAACAGGACAAACCAATTATTTCTGCTAAGTTGGACGGTCTGTCAGTCTAGAGTGGTAAGGACACTAGTCAGTCTTTGGAGACACAGCACATTCACTGCCATGGTATTTTTCAGGAGTTCTCTCGACTGCCTCTTGGGCTTAGGGAGTCATTTTTTAACGATTATGGAAATTAATAACTAGCAGTTCACATGCAAAATGACGGGTGGGCAATATTAATAAATGTATCAGGTAGGTTAGAAACTTTTGGCTCTTCTCTAGACGCACGTTATTTTTCTAGCCTCGAGCACTGAAAAACACAAAATGTTTCAGTTATTAATTATTATTAGCTGCGTGACCACTGTGTAGATAAGTGAATGTCAAGCGGAAGTTTCTATCTTCATCTTTATTCTCTTTGAACAATCTGTTGTGAAGCGGCACCATCAGGCCTGCCTAGTTTAGCCTTGGATATGGCATTTTTGTTTCCTCAGTAACAATGAGTTTTTCGTTCTGAACATTTTCAGCTCTTGGTATTTCTCTAATATCTCACTTATCTAATTGCCAACAAATGGTTTTCCTCCGTTGACATAGGTTATAGAATGACCAGCCCACAGAAGTGTCCAGAGGAGGTTTACAAGGTCATGCAGAGGTGCTGGGAGTATAAACCCGATAATCGTCCCAAGTTTGCTGACCTACAAAAAGAGCTGGCCTCAATCAAGAAGAAATAGCACTCGTGGGTGAGCAGGAGAACAACTCGAACATCACATTCAGGTGAACCTGACGCCCAAAATGAAAGTTGAAAGTTTCCATGTTTTCGGGCAACAGCAGCAGTCTGTCACGATTGTATACGAGTGTGCAAAAATTCACTGTGTTAAACCGCCTATGCAACAGATCTTTTTGAGCCATTAGCAGAAAAAGAGGATTCTGCTCAGCTTCAAGCACTGCCAAATATCCCTGCTTTTCTTCGGACGATGCTATTCTGTGGCTCTCAGCATTTTCTTCCCCTGAACAATAATAAACTTCACGTGGTTTGTATGTTGAATCTGTTCCAGTACAAATACTTACTGTTTTGTCTTTGTAAAACATCTTCATATTCATTCCACGGTTATTTCTTTATTCCCCGGTTTTCTTTGGCACTGTTTGATAAGTGGTAGCTGGCTGCTTGACTGGCTGCTTACTTCCCATTTGGGCTATTAAGGCAATTATGTAGAAACCTTATTGTATGTGTTCCCTTATTGTAAATTAATTATAAAATCCATAATGGTTTTTTATATATATCTGGTGTCGAGTTCCCAATTTGGTCCCGAAAAAAAGTAAATCCTTTGGTCAGAAATAATGTTATAAAAGTTATAAAATCAAGAAATAAAAGGATAATTCCCTTGGGAATCAGGTCCCCTCCTGACATGACCAGTTTGATTTAATAACTTTTTACAAATGTTTCCCCATTGGAAAAATGGTTACAAGAGCGAATTCTTAACTGGAAGTACCATGACGTTGAGAGATTACATCTGGATTTTCTTTCAGACACAGCAACGAAAAAAAACATTGGGTTAACAACATTCTCATCTGCAAATCTTGTTGCTGTTGTAATTATTATAGATAATTGTAGATCCAAATTGGCGGTTTGTTTAGCTTTTTCCGTATGAAGAGGCTCCTGCCCGTCTAATCCGAAGACTCGTCCATTGTCTAGAACAATAAACGTATTTTATGTTGGATTGGCGTATATTAAGCATTCTTGGGGAGATGCTACATTTTAAATCTGAATGTAGATGCATAGTGTGTCTAATTGGAATTCATTCAAATTGGTAAAAGTTCAGTTTTATTCAGAATACTCTTTTAAAAATGAGTTATTTTAAGTAATAACTTTAAAATAATAAAATTTGCTAATGTGTATAAATAACATAAATAGCTATAGATGTCGTGATTCTGTAGATATGGACGCAACTTTGTCCAGTCATGTCTTCCAACTGGGCATGTATCCAGGTCCTAAATTCACACTGTAACCATTTCTATGGAGTGTAAATATATATTTGTGAATGTTCATCAAAGTCAATAGGGAATGAGGCCAGCAGATGACTGATCTCAAATAGAACTAATCTGACAATGTGTTCTTTGGTCACCTAATGTTTAGAATGTAACCAATCAGCCCTTTGGTAATGGAACATTTCATCCATGCAGCCAGTTGAAAATCAATTATAGTGTGTTTGGTCTACTGTTCTAATTGGAGAACCATTTTACTTTTTTAAACATATGGTGGACCCTGTGGGTTACATACATTGTGCAAGAATTCATAATTAAATTTATCGGCAGATAAAGACTATCTATGTATTAATCCTGTGGTAGGAACTGTAGCTAATTTTAATCAAATCTATTGCATATATTTTTTATGTCTCGTTTCTGCTCCTCTGTTTTTCTCTTTATTTTTATCGTAAGCATTGCAAAAAACCCCTCAAATGGAACGGCAACTGAATTATACAAGTGTAGCAATGTAAAGTACACTGCTTTTAATACGCCTGCGCACCATCCAGAGCTGTTTTAGGCAAAGCATTGATTACATATATCTGTATATAAAACATAGCTTTCAAACATATCACATTTTTAAGAGTGAACATAAGATACAATGGATAATTACTAAGAATGATTTTTTTTCTCTGTTGAGGGTAATCACAGAGGAGAATACATGCAGATTGGCCGGTTTATGTTTTAAATTAAATTTCAGAGATGAATAAAATGATAAATTGTTATTTAATCTCAGCCAATTTTCAAAATGATAAAATACTCCCTGTTGCTTGAAAGATATTGTATTATGAATTACATTTTTTTTTACACAAATGGTGATTTTTGCATTAAAATCAAATTAACTAGTTTTATTTGACAGCACTATGTTACTCTCCAAACTTCACAATATAAACTTTCAATATATTTTTATTTACGTTATTTATGTGTTGCCTGTGCCTGCTACATAATAGATAGAATGGATCATTTGGCCTTCAGTACCACTTTGATAAATCTTATTAGCATCAAATTCTAATAGCCATGAGTGTTGGAGAATTTTAAAAAGCAGACTTTGCATTCCCTTTGCAGTCCCTTTGCATTCATCTGAGCTTCTAGGTATCAGTAACTCTTGCTTGTATTTCTGCAGTTGCAAAGGTTTATTCTTCCAGTATAATTTTCTGTTGTTGATTGTAACCTGCAGTGAGAGATTGGGCATCCTGCCTGGGTATACCCTGCCTCACCTGTGTCTGCCACGTTGGTCCCTGATGACCCACAACCCTGATTTTGATAAGCGGTCACGGAGAATAAATGAATGAATGATGTAACCTGTGCCTTTATATAAATAGAAATCGCTGGCCCTTTTTTTTAAATAGAAAAAAAAAACTGTTATATAATCAAAACATCCTTATTCCAAGGGTTTTTTTTCTCCATTATCTTCTCCACTCTCGATAAAAAACATTCGGTTATTATTATTATTATTATTATTATTATTATTATTAGCATTAATTTACTAAAATAAAAACTTTTGGTGTGAGGGAGGGGTTTATCCTGAAAACTTTACTATAAAACAGGTCCTACAGGGGTTTTCAATGCTGTCTTGACATAATGTTGCGTTGCTACTTGAGGCAAATAAACAGCATAGTAGTTTAGGACAAATGAACAGAGAACACATGGCCTAATACAAATTAGACCCTCATTTAAATTAATGCTTTTTTTTTTTTTTTTCTTGAATTGTAACTGACTCTATTTGAGGTGTCTATAAAGTTTAAGGCTTCGGGGATCATTTGTTATAGGATAGCTTGGACGGATGTCTTGCAACAATAGCATCTGTATTAGGGGCATGAAAACATCAATAGGAACACGGTATGCATATTTCCTGCATTAATCTTGGAAAGGAAAAACTGCTGTTCTATGTTTAGAACTATCATTCAACAGGGCAGTCGTCTGAGGAGCTGTCTGTATTCTTTAAATGATTCAATAAACGGACAATCTGACAGGCTAGGCAGTGAACGTGTTAACCCTATGACTGGTAAAATGAATCGCTGAAAAAAGTTTTGATTATGACGGTGTGTTATGGCCAACACTATTATTTCGTATGTAGCAATTTAAAAGTCAAATAACAATTTTGATTTATATTTGTAGGTTTATAAATTCTGATAAGATGTGGTTTCTTCCCAGGATCAGTTGTGGATTGTCATTGCCATAACGATTACATTCATTTAATTGTCTGCACTTTTAGGATGATGCGTGTTGACCCGGGAACCTGCACGACGTAATGCATCGTAGATGACAGCTGGAAAAAGACTTTGCCAAGCTGAAAACATTTTGTGTCCGTGCTTTGAATGTTCTTAAAGCATTACCAAAAATATCAATTTAGTCAAGTCAATTACCTTGGATAGACTTAACACCTACTTTAATGTTTTTTTTTAAACTATAAATACAATATAATGAAATATAATTTCCTGCCAAATTAGCACTTTGATCTACATCATGTATCATATGAAGGAATTTTGACACCTCAGAATATTTTGTGGTTGCCAGTCAAAGGGTTAATGTATAGAGGGAAAGGACTTTTAGGATCTGTTTGAGAAGTTGCTACCCAGTGCAGTCAGCTAGAATTTTTTTTCTTGGTCAAATTCCACTACTGTAGCATTTTCTGAAATAAAACACTGTGGATTTAAGTGCAATTTATGAATACCGTCATCATTGCTAGATTTTACATATTTATAAGGTAGAATCTTGTTTTAAACTGAGGTAAACAGAAGTGTAGTGTATTTGAACAACTGACCGATATTTTAATGTTATACACTGAGTAAATTTCAGAAATTATAACCCCCCCCAACCTTTCCCATTCTTTTGCGTCTTCACTTTGTTACTGTTGAGTTCACATCATTATGTTTTTGTAATGTTATAAATGGGTGATTAGAAATGTGTATGATTCTCAAATTTCATGTTTTTGTTAATCTGCCATTGTCTTTCATGGTGTACTTTTGCGTGCACTTGTTATGTTTTGGTTGAATATGTATTTGAGTTTGAGAACTACAAGATGTAGTTGATTTCCATAGTTTTTTTTTCATTTAGGGACCAGACTCTAATTCCCTGCCATGAGAGCTATACCAGTGTATTTATTCATGTATTACACGTTTATATTGGGTGTTTTTTTTTTAACGCTCTACTGACCCTTTCAAGAACTTTGTTTTTTGCGGGACTCTGATATTGTCTGAATAGCAGACGCATTGTCCTGAAAATAATGAGACAAATAGATTGTGATGCGTGTTGCATGTTAACACTTTACTGTGTTATCTCATTTCATGGGGACTGCCACTCAATTTTTTGCTGTCATCGATGCCCTGTCATCATCTTGAGCAAGCTGCCTTGTGATGAAACCTGACCAGACTGAACAGTGATTTGCCAAAATGTATGACGTGGGTGTCTAATCTGATCTGATAGAAACTGATCAATTAAGGGCATATCTGTGTGGATATCTATAAGTAGTGTCACATTTGAAATATCTGTTGTAGTTATGTCACAATTTCTTTCATTTAATTACTGTTACTGCTTTACCATTTATGTCAGGTTTACCGACAAAACTTTGCCTTTTATCTCTTGTAAATATCTTTTGTATGAAATTTATATTCTGTAACTAATTTCCTGATGTTGTTTTTCTTATATACTAATAAGATGAAGAAGGAAAAAAGCACAGCCATTTAAAATGCCTTTCCTATGTTTTCTAATTTAATCTAAGTTAATTACTTTAGCAGTTTTCCCCAAAATGTGCATTATCTAGTGAACAGGCTTATTTATATTGACTAGAAGCATAATTGGATATTTAAACTGCTGCCATTCAAAACCTCATGTATTCTGGTGTACTTCAATAATAAGTGTTCAGTATAGTGTTTTATTATAAGCGTTGCCTGGATGTGTAAATGTATATGCTCATTACAAGCACTTGTTGACTTGACCAATTCATATTTAGAGTTCCCCCCCCCCCACTGTTATAAGGTGTTAAGGTAGTTTAATACTAAATGGCTGTCCCGTTGTTTTAAAATTAACATGCTATAAAAGTGATCAATTTAAGGTTTTCACTGCATTCTTGAATCAAAGCATGATTCAGCATGGCACAAAATTGCCAGCAATTAAGCATGGTTTTATTAAGAGAGATTGGTTACCATAAAATTCAACGGATTTCATGGTCATACCATTATACATTTTCAGTTCTTTGGCAGGAAATATCAGTCATGTAATTTTATTTCTAAAACAGTACTGTACTTGCAGTTTAAAAAAAAAAAAAAAATGTTATTGATAGTGTCTATCAAGTAAACTTCTGTCACAGTACCCAAAGGAGATTTTAAGTGTAATTTATTGAGTTTTTATAAAAATGTATAAATGATTGCGAAACCTGCATTGGCATATCTACTGCTCCAAACGTCTGGAGTAACTCGTGAGGAAAACGTTGTCCTTGTGGACAACCTGCACATTTATACACTTGAGAGAAGGACAAGCCCCCTGCTTGATCACAAGTCACAACATATACAGCGGACAAGCGGCTCTTGTGAGCGAACGTAATTAGTGTAAGGAGATGACCGCTGTTAGTCCACGTTGATGGGTAATATAATGCTCTTGCATTTTAAACATGGCTGTTGTGAATGCAAGCAGTTCCGGATATGTCCGCATACAACTTCAACCAAACGCATACTTACTCCTTCAGTATGTAATTCACCTTTTCTTGTTGTCTCGTACTAGAGATTGTATTCATACTATGTTTTTATAACTTGTCATTTCTATTGTCAGTCTATTAAAGTGTTCGTCATTGATTTGTCTTCTGTATTTTTTTAAATTCCTGGACCAAGTATTAGCCTTGCACATATCTTGTCAAAATGATAGGCTGCTGTATATTATATGTTTGAATGTTAATACTTTAGTATGGCTTAAACATATTCTACATAGACTCTTGCCCTGTTGCGCACATGATAATGAAATTTGTGAAAAAACATTGCTACTTTTTTAATTGTAATTGATTCATCCCGGATCTATGGCTGGGACCAGATCAAAACTTAGACTACCCGCTAATCACACTCAATAAATTAAATTTAAATAGCATTTTCTTGTTTTCTAAGTATCTTATTTCTACTACTCATGGAAAGAAGCAGCTAATAAAATGTAGAATAAATGCAGTACTGTGTGAAAGTCGTAGGCCATCCAAGAAAATTTTGGTTTAAAGCTGTTTAAAGCATTAAGTGTTTATCTGGGGGAGAAAAAAAACATTATATGACATTAGAATAAATAAAAATAAGTATTAATACAAGCAACAAGAATTGTCTTGTGTTTCCCAAAAAAATTATTGATATCCTGTGAGATGGCTGACCACAGGTCTTGTCTCTAAACCTCTCCCCAGCCATTCTATGTAGTGTATTTGTTAAATTCCACCACCTGATTCAACTTAATAAGGTATTGATTAGCTGAACCAGGTGTGCTGGTGGTGGAATTTAACAAATACATTGACTGGCTGGGGTGCCTTGAGGACAGGTTCTGAAATGGCTAGAAAGACATAAAATCACAGCTTTGCATCAGCAAGGCAATTATCAGCAAGCAATATCCCACCTAACGGGATTTTCAAGATGTGGGGTCATAAAGAACTTTGGAGAAATTGGACGTGTTGAAGATGGAAAACGCAGTGGAAGACAGAAAACTTTCTGCATCTGATGAACAGTACTTAAATGTCACTACCTTGAGGGACAGATAGAACGCCAGAGAAGTGCTAAGCATCTGGTAGAGTTGTCTGGCACCAGTGCATGTTTAGAACGTGAGAATAATTCTGATAAGAAACGATCTTGTAGGACGTGTTACAGCCAAGTTACCGTTCTTGTGGAAAGGCAACAAGTAGATAGCAATACGCAAAAGCCCATAAGATTCCAATAATTATTGATAGGTGCGCTTATATAGGTTTGAATTGACTATAGCTTGCTTATCTTCTGTAAATCTTATTTGGCTGGACGATACAATCCAGCTCTTCAAGATCAGCCTGGGCTACATCAGAACATTGAGAACGTTTCTATGGTTATAGTATAGTAATCATTGTTAAGGACTACTGTATTCGACGGAACATGCCTTTTGTACTTCCTGTGGTAAAAAAGTAAAAAATGTTTCAGTTTCATAAAAGCAATAAGACTAAATAAAAGGAAATGTGCGTTATTGTGATCATACAGGTAAGATTTCTTTAACAAAGATCACGAAGAGAAGAACATACAAATCTAACATGACGCCACTCAACAGCTTTCTGTGAATAGGTGTGGGTGTACAGTTAAAATAATAATTTTTCTTACCAATAATGATTAGTTATGTGCGCAGGTTTTCAATTCCACACAGAATGAAATGTTCAGAAAAACAAAACAAATCAGATGCATTAAAATAAGCCCCTAAAACCTCTGAATGGGTAATTTAATTCCCAGTCACCAAAACATAGTTCCATCCATTGCATATATTAAAAATATTTTACATTTACATACGTATATATATTTTCTATATTTTGATGCTTATTTATTTTTATGTTTATAATTAGTTTTTATAATTAGTTCTCTAAGAGAACATGTTTCATTGCATCTTTAAAAGTGCAATGAAGAAGACTAGAGATGGGCTTCCATGAACCGATGGTAAACTGTCTACTTTTTTTTTTTAATTTTATGAAGACGATATTAAAGCGAAGAGAATAGGAAAGAATAAAGCAAAATAAGTATTTTGCGCAGTTTGAGGTGGGAGTTGCAGGGATTTCTAAATCGTGACTCCCGTCTGCCGGTTTGCTGTGCTGGGAGGGAAAAACTGCTCTGAATCTTTCCCATGGGTTCCCTAGCTTGCGGTATGAAAATAACGATTTTCATGGGAGAACGTATTACAGGAAAATTATCACACTTCCATGCCTGTTCAGTTTGTGGGGCGGAGCTGAGACGCATCAGTCCAATTTTCTAATTTATTTAGAAATAAGAAAATAATTGCAGTTTCCAAATTAAAACATAAAATGGAAAATGATAAGAATTACAGTCCTTTTGCCAAACAATCAAAAAAGTGGCTTCCTCCTATTGGTCAAATTAGTTTCCAGTGCAATTAATTTACTTCAAGATTTCAATTTTAAACACAATCACAAGTAAGATAATTAAATTTTTTGTCTGGTAGATTTAAACATGTTTTGCATTTAAAGATAAAACAGGTGTAAACAAGAATGGTCCGTCCACTAAATGTAGCATTCATTAATCCAACCTAAATGCTCATTGCAAAAGGCTATCTGAATGTTTTAAATTTTTAAAACACCCCTGGGCATTTCCCCAGAAATCACCAACTGGACCGGCACAATAGAAGATACAATTTCTCTGCACTTCAGAGCAAGCGTAATTTAACTGTGACATTTTACGTTTGCTGCTACCTCAGCTTTAAATACCATTTAAATAGCATTACTAGAACCCCTGGGAATGTAAGGCATTGACAGATCGGATCCACACTCTTTAGACCCTTTTGTACGGCACTTAAAAAATGTGATTTCCATGTAGCGAGACTATGTGTCTGCACTCCACATCAGATAAACTGGCGGTAAAACTTTTCTTACAGGTAAAACCTCTCGACAATAACAGTATTTTCCCGCCTTCTGTTCAGCCGCTGGTCCTGATCGTCTGCGATTTCTCCAAGGTGAGAAGGGAGACTAGTGTACAAACATTCATTATGCGCCAGGCGCCAGGTTTGCCCTGACTGTCCTCCCAAATTTATCTTGTAGTAAATCATTTAGTCCTGCATTTCCTTTTTAATTGCTATTCACACTTTGCGCAGAACTTTTAATAATTATACACATAATTAGTTTACCGCTGCTTATAGGCTACTTATAAATTTATCTGTAGCATAAACTGCCCAAATCACATGATTAAAGTATGTTTCTGCCCTGCGACAACAACTTATGCCTGTGATCCAAGCTTCAGAGTAGCGCAACGTTATTTCTAACGCAGACTCTCGGCC
>JAOYSI010040204.1:29138-44410 GCA_025775065.1 Hiodon alosoides
GCCCTGCGACAACAACTTATGCCTGTGATCCAAGCTTCAGAGTAGCGCAACGTTATTTCTAACGCAGACTCTCGGCCTAAGGGACCAATTTGGAACGAGGCTTCAGCAGTTTCATGGTACATTTTTATTTCAATCGGGATTTTTTGTCACGTTTGTGCCTGCCGTGGTGATCAGTGGGAATAATGCACCTTCAGGTCAAGCGCTACACAAAGATTTTAATTGGCCTGTTGGGCACTACATTTCTGGGCGAGCTGAGGTTTAGCAATCAAAAATAAAGCCTGGAGAAGCTCAGGTTCTCTTCCAAAACCTGCTCAGTCTCTCTGCATTGGGATCAATAATAGCTGTGATTGCTCAAGCTACTGTCAGGGATAAGAGTTTTTTATAAGGACTAGAAATGTGTTTCTTCGCAGAGTTTTAAATCCAACAATAGTTGGCTGTTGATCTTCCATGGATATCTCCTAAATATCTAATGCGTGTGTATAAAAAATTCCTCATCAGTCGAACTGCTAAGTCTATGTAGGTGATTTAGATCAGTGTATATAATGTCTCATTCCGATCATAAATGAAAAATGTGAAATCCACGGAAATGGCAAATTCCTTCTTTGGAGTGAAGGACACCATCTAAAAGTTAATGGCCTTTACGCAGTTACTATATTTCAGTATAAAAAGGCAGAGCTAGAAGCTAACTGGCTCTCAATCGACTTCTCTTTTACACTTTCACTTTTCACTAGCCACGGTGTAAAATCAGTATTCAGATTTTAAATTTGAGAACAATTTCAGGTTAATATAACTTGCATAAAGTTATATTAATAATAATAATAACAGCAAAATCATTCTTAAAGCTAATTACCTATTGTTGCTGAGTGACTTTAATCTACTAAAAACTGTTCTCCAGTGAATACTAGTTATTCAATCAAAAGCTGAATATATGATCAGATGTCATTTAGCTTCATTTATAAATCAAGAGACCAACTCTTTTTTTTTTTCCTCTAAATTACCAGATAAGTGATATTCATTTTTTAAAATCTTTTTTATTATCTTTTTTTTAGACAAAGTACAGTTTTAAAAGAATTAGAAATCTGACCAGAAGGGCCGTAAACACAACAATGTAATGAGCATTCACCAGCCGCAGCCCAAATAGGGCCTTCAATGGGTCTGGGTCAAAGGTTAAATTTATTGCAGCCTGGGTCCTATTCCAAATTCTTTCAGATTTAACAGCGATTGAGGGTTCTGGCAGTTAGATATATGAGAGATAAAACCACATAAATTCTACCAGGGTTCAGCATGAGAAACCTGTCAATCTGATTGGTGGGTTGCTAACTGGGAAAGGAGCTAAATAGCTTTTTAGAAAGGCGCGATTTTGTAAATAGCGGAATAAATAAGACCTGGTGCATTTTTATTCACGTGACGGCAGATCGAAGGAAGGCAATGTTTTGTTTAGGAAGAGGTCTTCGGTGGTTAGAATCCCATTCCTGTGTCATAGCTAAAACACTGCGACTGAGCAGGACGGGAAAATAAATAGGCCAGAGGTAGGGGAGACTACCTATCTATCATTAATATAGAGGATTAACTATTAACTCGGACTCTGTTCTCAGACATCTCAGTCAATCTGGCAGCCTCCTGCTTCTATAAGTCTCAATGAGTAACCATCATCCCCCCCCCCCCCCTTTTATGTAAGCCTACCGGTGAAATGAATGATTTATGGGCTTGAGTTAGTGTCTACAGAGGATTTGATTTCAATGAAATCTACAAAATAACCATCAGTTGGAAGCAAGGGCTGTTCCTGAAATCACAATTCAAAATGACATTAGCCTTTTCTTATTTCAGAACTCTATTGTGTGAAACAGTAAGAGTGGTTTACAATGTAAACATTTAGTGGAAGAGTGGTCAAAAGTGGGATCAAGGCAGCGACAGTCAATGTCAGGTGGCGCCGGAAAGAAACCCTCGCTGTCGTCCCACTTTTGTGCTCAGACAAGGGCTCAAATTACAGATCAGTTTGTCCATAACAATCACATACTGACTGTTGATACCAGATATACATTGGTTAGCCTCAAAATAATTAATACTGAAATGCCCCTAGCTATGAAGTTTAATTTGGAGTGGAACAGCCAAATTAATTAACAGCGTCTTAATTCTAAGGACATCTACTGTGCAGAGAATGCCACTGCTACCTTTGGGCACTGCAGGTGAGAAAGATCACAGTAAGAACAAGTCTTTTAAATGGGCCAATTGAACCCTTCAAGTTCCAAGACATGAACGGAAACTGTCAACCTACCGTACAATGAATAGTATTGGACATTCATACTATAAGTGATGGAACAAAACGCAGAGATGTTTTGGATGTATGTGCACACAGGAAAGGCACTGCAGGAAGGCCACCCCCCCGAGGTTCCAGCATTCTCCTTAGCACATCTACATACCCTTCCACAAACAATCTCCTGACCATAAAATGTAGCTACCCAAAAAAGCTTTAGGCATTGGACCAAGAATGAAAAAAGAAAAGGAAATTGAAACCGCAATAATAACATCATAACAACACCGTATCCCCTGTTAAGCCTAAAGGCATTCAATTAGGCATGTTAAAATATCTACATGGTCCAAAGGATGTGTTATGTGACCACAGAAAAATAATAAACCAAACATGACCGCGGTTGTGCATTAGAGCACCCCCACGTGGTTATTCTTGATATTTTTAATTTATGAGTGTAGTCAGTTGTAACGTCCTTTAAGCTTAAACTTGAAAATTGGGAGGTACTGTGACGAAGTTGTCATTTAGAAGGAACCAGTTTGGCTGGCCAGGCAAAAGGTGCCTATTGGCTAACAGTTGGTAACAGTTCCCTATGAAAGAACCAGGTTGGCTGGCCATACAATAAGTGCCCAAAGGCTACAGTTGGTAACCGTTTCCCGTTGTACACATTTGCTTTAAACTTTTGTCGGATAAGCTAGAGAACCGGGAGTCGAGAGCTGTAGTTCTGCAAACACGCTAGTCAAGGTTCCTCGACATTTTGGATTTGCTGTATCCAACCTGAATAACAGCGTTAGTATATATCCTTAAACATAGCACCGAAATTAACAGCAAGTGCTCGGGCAATGAGCAGGCTAAAAGGAAAAGAGAGCTGAATTGTTGATGAGCTCGATGACTTAGCAAAGTCGTGGTAGTAGAATGCAGATAATTAATTAGTTCACCGATCTAGACGAAAAAAAGATTGTCGCTCTTAAATGTAAGTAATTGGCCATTTGTAAGATGTACATTAAAACTGAAAAAAAGAAACTAAAATTTATTTTAAAACTAATTAATATCTCTAGTAGCACAAATCTGAGATGTAAATCGTGAGATTTTAGGATTTCTTGCAAAACAATATAATTGCTTTATTCCAAAGTAAAAAATCCTAGCCAAGATAAACATTAAGCTAAAGCAGAAATGTTAAAAACAGCAGTTAAATTCATGTGAGGGGGGGAAAAGGCTGCCAAAACAGAGTAAAAGTAAGGAATAGTGAAAACTGAACTTTAATTTTTTTTAATGATGTAATATTATAGTTTGATATCCTGCAAAAAACTACTTTTTAAGTAGAAGGCATCCAAAGGTCAGTTCTGCTTTAAATAGGTTAAACTCAGGTGTCCTTGTAAAACTCCCTTTGGAGTTCGAAAATATTTTAGAGGGTAATTTCCCCATGTGTGACAGAAGAAACTGAACCGTTTTTACTTTTTAATTTTCACAACATTTAAAGTTTCTATAAATATTCCTTAACAGTACAGTGGTGTGTTTTACAAAAGTGCTTATCGAAAGTTTCTAAGGAATTCGCTTATCGCTAAAAATGGAAAGAATTGAAAAGGAAATTATACACATTGGATCTAGTCTGTAAGCGTTTAATTGTAACTCATGCATATAATTAACCTATTGTGCCCTTGCTCATGTCTCCGAGGCCACCCACTAACTTCTGTCTTCTCTTTTGCATTCTCTACATTCATATTCACTCCCTGGTTTCTGTATGCTTAACGCCCTGCACTCACAATCTGGTTTATAATTCAGTTACCTGTACTCATGCTCAGGGAACACATACATTCATATTTAAGTAGTTGAACTTAAGTGAAAACAGTACCTAAGTCACTGAAGTAATTGCCATCAGAAAAGCTGTGTCAAAAAAGCCTAGTGTAGAGCTGTACACTAACCGTTTCTTCACTCTATTGAAAATGGGGTCCATTCAAAATAACCTTGTGCATCGCTTTCACAACTTTCATTTTGGACCAGAAACTTAGTTAGGAGTATCAGGAAATTAAGCAGGAGCAGCAGCATCTGTAGGGGCTCTGTGCCCTTTTTAACTGAGTGGATTAAGTTTAATGAGCTGAAAAAAATTACACTCTCCGGGGTTCATCTGCAATCAAGCCCCTTTTAGCTAAAGTAGGAGGCTTTGAGGTTGGGGTCATGTACTGAAGCTGTAGACGGACACAGAGCAATGTCATCAACATAGTTTTGATCACTGGGAAGGCCCTTCCAGATATTGGATCCAGATATTCTAAAGGGTGGTAGTTAATCCGTATGGGATGCAACTCTAAAGACGTGCCGTATGTAGGGTTACAACCTGGCTCCAGACAACCCAGACACTTTGAGACAGAATGGGACTTCAAACGCCCCCCTAAACTAAAGTAATTCCCGTATGAATTACCTCCTGCTTTTCTGATACGAGTCCTGTGTTGGCATTGATGCGAACGCAGCAAACGATTCTCACTGAGTAGCTCCTAAGGAACTGATAGCTAATCTATCAATAGAGCAACTCGATAACGCTCAGATTGCATTTGATTAATATCGCCGATTGCGTATTTATAAACGGAGCATAAATAGAGACTTAGTACAAGATGGTTATTTTAATGCATTGTATTTAAGCACCATTATTCATTGTAGCTACGGATGGCTAATCTACGCATTCATTTATTTAAAGTTAGGGCCAAGCTTGAAATCCCATTCTGTCACAAAAGTCCGGGTATTCTGGAGTCAGCAGGTAACCCTAGTAGTATGTAATGTAGAAAGTATTAGACGGGAAGCCCTTGCCAGGTTAACTATAGAGAAGACTAACTCTCAATGCAAACCAATACATTTATGTGAGAAATTAACCTAAAGATCCATGGGTAAATGAATGCCATCTATTTTCTTTTTGTGAAGACACTTGGAAATCCTCTAAATAACACCAGTCACCCAAAAATGGTTGAGGTAATCGGAGCACTTTTCACAGAAAATACATTTCCACACAGTTGTGAGAGTATCACAAAGTTCAGTGTGGTGTAAATAGCTTTTGACGCATCCCACAAGCAGAGAGTTGAACAATTCCAGATGTAGCACAGTGGCAGTAATAACAAGAGGGGAAAAAAGGTGAAAACCACTTTATAAAGTTGTAGAGGCCTTTAAAATATAAACATATTATAGAGAATAAATGCACTGAGGACCGGTAACGATCAAAGGTCTCGCCAAAAAAAAAGTTCCTCATTTAACATCTCCTGGATGCTGGCGAATGCACGGACCTTTCTGTTTGTGGCCTGTCACCCTGAACCACCCTGCTATTAAAGGGTTGTTCAGACCGTTAAATAGCTGGAAAACCCCAAAAGCCAAGATTACACACAATCTCAGTTCACACATTCTTCCGTTCTTCGCGACTGTCTTATCTCTGCTAACACTCACAGTTCGCAGCCCTCATCAAACGCGTTGTGTTAAGAGACGGGTGGCTCAAAGGCGACTGGCGCTCGGAATTCCTCACACTCCCTGTGTGCTGGCAGGACTGAGATGCATCAGCACCACTGTCGATTCCAAACTGAGGAGAGAACTCAAATATGTGTTTGCCAATTCTATATATATATATATATATATATATATATATAAAGATAAACATTAAGAAAATGGGGTCCATAAGCAGCCAGTCATTCAAAATAAGGATTTTTCTCTCTGATGACAGTAGAGAGTGAAAACAGTTTAGAGCAGAAGCTTGATTTATCTGTGAACATGGAAATGAGGGGTTGGAAAGATTAAAAATAAATGGACAAGATTAAGAAACAGAGACACAAAAAGAAGAGGGAAGATATTTTGTGGTTCAAGGAAGTACAATAAGAATAAAAAGAACGATTCAACATAGGATGATCCAATGTCCCAAGTCATGGGCCTTTGCAGAGATCAGCTCTGAGAGAAGCCTGTATACTGGCTGGGTGGAGTTCACCTTCAGGTTTGTGGCGAGAACTAAAATTTTAATCCATGCATGAAGGATCTTGAGGGTCATACATTATACATGACTTCATATGCATTCTCTGTCCCTGAGTTTGGATACCCCAGGTAATGTGGAGTTGTGGTCAAAATCTAATTTTAAACTGGAAATTTAGATGGCCAATCGCTTTGTGGTTTGGAATAATTTAATGGAAAATGATCACATCTGGGCTACACAAAGTGACATCCTGTTGGATTTTATGAATGGCCTCTTTACTTCTCAGTCGGTCATGATCTAAAACTCTCTTACGGCTTACTCAGATAACCATTTTACTGCATGCTGCAGAAAAACACACAATAAAATGACCAAACGTGAGACTTAGGTTTATTCAAGTCGGACATTTTTACCATGTTCTTGTATATTTCTCCATGATCAAAAAAAGGGGTCAGCACAGAAGACGCTGTTTTTGAGAAGTTGCACATTGCCTCGAGACTCATGATAAAGCCTGAGAAAGTAGATGCAGTCTTGACAGTCTGAGGCTTACGCAGAAAAGAGCTGAATAGGAACAACTAGGTTCACAACTGATTCCGAACCACTACGAAGCCAGTATGCCAAAGTGTAAGTAAGGCACGTAATTTTATGTCCACTGACCCCGGCAATTATAAAGTTCCTACGAAAATAAAAACAAACAATAAAAGCTAAATTTACAGGGAGAAACAATTAATTGCACAGACTGAAAATTAAACAAAGGATACTTACAATTCTGCAACAGCAGATGTGTCAAATGTCAGAAAATTTTATTTAGAAGTCAGCAGGCTGCAAGAATTGCACTACCCCTAGTTATATCAAACTTGCATATTTAGGGTGGTTTTGTGTTATGACTGAATACTAAATAAAAAAGGGGGGGAAAATCCTTATTTATGCAAAACTATTACGTGAAAATGTCATAACGGGTTTACATTTCATCACTTACATCTGAAAATGTTTAAGTTCATCAGTTATTATTATTATTATTTTTAGAAGGTATCTTGCAATTAATACATTTAACAACTTTTTAAATTATACAGAAAAAATACTACACAAAACTAAACTAAGCAGAGTTTTCCTTAAAAGAGTGGTAAACAAAAAGTATTTTGGGTAACAGTCATATATCCTAAAAAAAAAAAATATTATATATATATATATATATATATACACCTAAAAAAAATTTCAGTACATCCAAACAGTAACTGCAATGGTAAGCTTTTCAAAAAAGTTAATTGCACCCACCACCGTTTTGGAAATGTTTACATTTCTATACCATCACACTGACATCCATCAACGCTGCGATTTTTGGATGATGAGGAAAAACAGCTATGGTACAAGACAAATAAGTACAGATGAAGCTAAAGCCTTTATTCAACACTAGGTCAAACTTACTCAGAAATGAATAAAGCACAAAGGTACATAATCAGCATACACTCATCTATGATTTTACAGGCGGAAGGAAACAAAGAGCGATATTAATATCAAACCTATTCTTCAGTGACGGTGCACTCTCCAAATTTTCCAACAATTATGTGTGCGACCTTTCAAGCAGTATTACATTTACGTTTCACATTTGAATAACATTAATAAAATGTCAGGGAAATAAGGAAATTATGCTCCCCCACTTCCTTATACTTTAGTAAAGCAAATAAATTGCAACAAAGACTTGTTAGTGTTTACAACAATATTTTCTCAGAAAATGAGTTGTCTGTCTCTTAGGACATTTACCTTAAAATGTGACATAAACAAAAATTGATGAACATTTTACCATCATGTGACATCCTACGGTGCAGGAAATTAAAACTTGAAATGGGTTCTATTACAAAACAAAGGTGGTCCCTGTGGTAAAGCTGTGGGAGACCCCGTTTTCATCTTGTCCCTGCTGTGCTGTGGTTGGACGGAGGAACTTGGTGATTGGAGACGAAAGAAGTTGCAACTGAGGCTTCTGGGAGGCCAGGGGTCAAGATATGGCGACACACCGGGCACGTCCCAGACTGCAAAAAGACAAAGATGATTCAAATCAACACCCAAAGAAAACATCACTGATTACATGGGGCAGTTAACATGCATGTTTTAAACACGAAACAGCCAAGTATTAAAGACGTGTCAAGTAATAATAAGGCAAGATCATTCTTAACATAGTACATAGAATATCAATTAATAAAAACAATATGATAACCTGCCAAGTTTCTCCTTATAAAAGAACTAAAATCATTTATACAACCTACAGAATCGTTCAGGTTTGTTCGTTTTTTATACTAGCGTGCGGCACACACGCACGCACGCACGCACAACGCACCTTCCGTAGCCAAACGGTCACGCAGACTTTGTGGAACATGTGGTGGCAGGGCAGCTCGGTGACAACCTCGTCTTTGACGTACTCAGAGCAGCAGATGGCACAACACTGCTCCTTACCTAACGGGCGCAAACAGACCGTGAGCGCATCTGAAGCAACGGCGGCTTGTCAAAGCCGCAGCCACGTGGGCGCTAGGAGACCCGGAACTCCACATGCGCACATATGTCCCTAATGTTTAACAACAACAGAGGTGATGCATTTCATCCGCTGGTACCTCTCAACACTACCATTCTTTATCAGTTTACGTGAATGAAGATTAGGTGACAGGAATGTGACCAGGACCTACCGTAGTGACCTTCTAGCACTGTGATCTGAGGCAAGCAGTTGATGATTTCTTCGGTAGCTGGGGGGTGGGCCTGTTCCACGTCAATGGCCAGAGACTCCAAGTGAGCTAAAGCAGCCTTCAACCCAAGGTTAAATAAGTTTAATCATTATTTCTGCTCTGTGATTTAAACTGACAAATGTGTACAGAAACCTACCCCGTTTCAACATCTGCAAAAGCTGCACAGCTTATATAATGAACATGATTCAATTAAGCAACTCCTACTTGTAAAAGGAAGTATTCTCCCGGATTAACGAGGATGCTAAATCAAATTCCAGTTAAAGAATTCTCAGTACATGTCATTTTATTTGCTTCTAAAATACTCTAGATACTGGTTTTGCCATTTGCTACGATTTGCTGCAAATACAAAATTTGCGAATTCAACAATTACTGGCTTACATTGACCTAAATGTCACGTTTCGTCCACTGCATACATTTTTAAAGGCACGTAGGGATGTTTTTCTGTTGTTCTGTATGTTTTTTGGTGAGAATGCCGCGGGGGGAAAATGATGGGAAAGAGATGAAGCTGGGCACAACTGGACAGTGCGTCTGAAGAGGACTGATTACGTGCCTCCATCGCCTGGGCGAGCCGCTCCTCCAGGGCCATGTAGGTGAGCAGCTGGGGGTCCACGTAGGAGATGGCCTGGGCCATTCCCAACCCTCCGCCAAAGTCATCCAGCAACCTGCAGTCAACAAGTTGCTTATCTCACATTACTGTTTAACATGCGTCAATCTGAACCGATCACCAGTTGAACCGTATCATAACCAGAATAATTACAGCGATACACATTCAAATTTTATTAATGGCATTAGCAGTCTACTGTTTGGCAAGAGGAAATGTTGAATCTATATTTCACCGCATTCTTAATTGTGACTTAACTGCATATAAATACATATAAATAAAGACAGATTGGTGTGATACTGAAGTGGTAATGCACAACCACATGGAGTCAAAATGTTAGAAGGCAGTATAGGTCTATTGCTATACTAAGATTTAATTAAATTAAAACTCACATTTCTTAAATACAGCTCATAAGTAATTAATTCAATTGTTGACATTGCACAATAACAACTAATGAATTCTGTAAGAAAAAAAAAGATCTCCATGGTCTTTCCATCTCCCAATTTCTTCATTTCTAATTCCTACTGCACATAAACACTTGTAGACCCTAAAAATAGATTCACCTGTATAACAAATGAATAATTCTGGGTTCCAAAGACTTACTGTGATGGTTTTTCAGCATGGACATTTTAGTGCTGAGATAATTTAAGTGTTTAAGCCACTACTGAACCCTGATAGAAACCAACAAAACAGAACAAACTTCCAATCAGTCTATTGTTTGAGTACTCATCGGCCAATTAATATCCAATGTATTGTAACTATGCCTTATTACGCAGCCAACTAAATTAATTGCCACTTCAGGACAATTGGCCAATAATAAATTGGCTGTGGATAAATAACTCCGGAATGGCGAAATTACGCAGAACGCACCTCTTAGATCTAGTCAAGAAACCATTATGCAAAAAACACAAATACAAATTCACAGACGATGGGCCAGGTTCGTTAGTGCATGAAATGCCATCAGGAGAGAAGAAATGACAGGGAATGAATACCACTGCGGGACAAAAAGAAGCCATATTTGGAACCAAACTGCAAGTGAGAGATATCAATCCGAGACAACAGAAAGGCGGTCTGATAATGCAGCAGCTTATGGGTCAGCACGGTAAATAGTGAACCGGGCCCAGAACGTCTTCCCGTGCCTCGCACAAGGCTTTCAATTCTTTCACAATTAGTGATTTCACAATTTAAATACCCATACCAGTCAATCAATTACAACTACAACCTCCCCTTAAACAGACCTAAAATGCTAATCAAACTAGAGCGGTACAACTGCTAACTTTGTTTTACCTAGCAGTGTAATTTAGTGATGGAATATTTGAAAGCTGTGTCCTTGTGAGTGATGAGAACGCATCTGAGACAGACTGAGATGCCGGGAAACTTTAAGATGCTTTAATATTGTTTGATATTATTGATAGACTTTAAATATCAGCACTGCTGAAAGTCAGATTTTGTGTTTTATAACCAATTCATATCTCTCTAATTCTGCTATTGCTATATAGAAATAAAAAAAAAATTCGGAACTTGGATACACAGTCAGCACATTATATATACACAACACCAAACCATCATTTGGATTTATTCCAGTTGTTCCAACTCTTAACAACTTCTTTTGATATACTCGAACTGCATCAGAAGTTGGTTTGATGTATAAAAGGCTTATAGAAGGGGTTATTTTCAAGTGCACTTAGCTACTAGGCAGACTGACAAACACACTATGAGCAGTACAAACTGATGTTCAATATACAAAGCACTCAGTTTCCCCATGCAATTTCCTCAATACAGCCGACACACACAGACACAAAGAAATCCTGGCTTTTAATAATTTTTTTCCATTTCTTTTTAATTATTTAAGGATACATTTTTTTTTTCTTCAAATAAATGATTTATGCTGAGTACTTTTATTTTTTAATTTTATCTGACGGGAGACACCACCACGAGGATTTAAAGTCAGATTTCCCTAGAGCGGTCCTTCCACTTTCCTTACTGCTCAGTAAATACAGAGCTTGGAGTGATTCCTTTCCATCCATCATTTGAAATTAAAACTGTTTGTGTCACACTCAGTTCGATCTGTTTAAGTATTTATGATTGGATTGCTAATTGGTCTCATTTATAATGGAAATCTTTCCTTGAAGTGTACCATTTTGTCAAAACTACTAAATAAAATTTTTGTAATACATAGTCGATAGAAATAAAAAACAAACTTGTTTAAATAATTTTTTGTACCACTCTGGTAAATTCTTAAGTACTTTTTATATAATTAAAAAGGTACATGGTAACAACCCCCTTATTTCATCTGAACCTCACAGACACACACACAAAAACTTACAAACTTAAAGCTTATTATCGGATACAGAAAATCTACCATATGAATAAGTTAAACCACCAAGGGCATGACTGTGCGCGCTTATTTACCATGACCTTGTAAGACCTTCCAGATCTTTTAAAATCCACTAATATCCTCAGAACTTGTGCGATTGAGCTGAAGTTAAAAAAAAAAAAAAAAAATCAGCAGTAAATGCATTTCCTCTAGGAACTGGATTTCAAAGCTCCTAGAAACGTCATCTACAGCCTTTATCTGCCCACAACAGTTGGCAGATCTATTAACTGTACTTTCTAGAAGGCTACCTATCAATATTTCTTTTAATCATCTATCCAGTGTATTCTATTATTTAAGAAGCTCCAAAAAAAACAGCAGTTAACCAACTGTTTGCTGTTAAAAAACAGAAAAGAATAATAATTTCAGAAGTTGATACACTGAAGATTGGAATCGTCAAGATATGCACTCAATAACATCTAGTTCTAAGAGAATGATCAAACTCACAGTATACCCCCTTACTCTTTATAGGCATCTCAACCGCCACTGTAGACCTGTTTTGCGAAAATTGTGAAAAGTATTGGATTCATTACAACCGGCCAAGCCACCAGCTTTGTTCCTGCTTTTGTGTGATTTTTGTTGCAAGGAACGTAAGGGAGAAGGGACTGTTGCAAAAGAGGGTGACTATACAAAAAGACAGAAAACTATATCAGAATGCAGAAGATTTTTAACAAAAGCACAATAAAGAAAGCATTTTAGTTCATTGTGGCTTGTCAGCTCCAATGGAAAACTGTAAATGGCATGAGACGGCATTGTGTGATAAACCGCGGAGATAAAAAGGATAACACTGATTTCCTAGCATCCATGGAGACATGAGCATTACACAGTAATTTTTTTTTTCTTCCAGCAACAGCAGTAATGCACACCTGCTGCGATGCCACGCGAAATGAACAAGGCATTGGTCCCGTCATGCATGAACGGTACAAGAACATTTTGCACTCTGTCTGTTCCAACACAAATTAATTTTTTATTTGAAAGGAGACAAACCTCCACTCAGCATCGAAGTCCTCGCTCATGCTGGAGTCATCCTCGAAGTTGTTGTTTCCGTCGAGCATAAAGAGACCCGGGTGGACGAAGTGGCTCATTCCCCCGGGGTCCTCGTCACTACTGCTGTCCGTCTCCTCGTGGTACGAGAGCCAGGGGATCTCGCCTTCCTCCAGGGGCATCTGATCTCTTCACGACGCCACAGAAAACGGGAAGAGCACAAGGGGAAAAGTATATATCTGAGGTCTGTTTGGCGGGAAGTCCAAGGCCGCCACACGACTCCGCTCCTCCGCCCTTTCCACAATGCACGATTATATCCCTTTAGCCTAATTATGATTAGACACAAAAGTGGGAAAAGGACCTAACTAACCGCATGACTTTACACAGCCTTTCCCACCTTCCCAAATAGTCATACAAGTGAGGCCGAGGTGCCTGTGATGGGACGCACGGCGAGGTAAAAGTCGTCAACTCTGACTACCAATAACCACGACTTTCTTTTAGTCCAAAACACCAGCTACTAAATAGAGCTTTTGGGTTTACAATAATCTGTTTACCAAACAACAGAGCTAGCACTGGATGTATTACAGTTCTCTGTTCAGTTATGTGGGGAAATGTGTTCATGTGTTCAGCTAGGTGGGGGAAGGCATCACCATTACAGAAGTCATGAAAGCCTTCCCTGAACTTTTCTCCTATTGCCTCAAAAATACTGTTTAAATAATGAGTGTTATAGATGCTGATTTGTAAATCGGATCCACGTTACCCACAATAACAAAAAAAAATTGTAGAATTCTAGGATTCCATGTTAAAAAAAAAAAAACAGTAGATGACTCCCATTACTTTGTGCGCGCGCGCGCACGCACGCACGCACGCACGCACTGTTCTAATTACTTTGAAAGGGCTAAAAAACACAGGATCTACAGTATCAAAAACAGTCTCGAGAATACACACACACGGTCAGCATGTTTAAACAGCATTCCCACAGAAGCGGATTCAGGGGGACATTGGAAAAGACTCTGGATTATGGTGCTTACTCGGGGATGAAGTTGAGTTCCGGGACGTCGTCCAGACTGCTGCTGCTGCTGCTCCGTAGCTCCAGCTCGGGCTCGTCCAAGCCCGGCAGCGTCTCCCAGCTCTCGTTGCTGGAGCACGTCTCCTTCTCCATGCCCGAATTGGAGGTCCAGGAGACCGACCACTCCCCCTCACTGCATTCAGAGCTTGCAGAAAAGCACAGACGTACGCAGTGACTATGCAGCACAGGTTACAAAGCAAAGCGTACTTTCTCAACTATAATATATGAGTACACTAAAGTCCACTTAGTGACATTTATAAAGTAAGCTTTACCATAACCATAACATCAAATTGTCCAGTAATACTACGCTTAAGGTAGCTGGAATAATAATAATAATAACAATAAAACATTTCACACTTCAATACCAGGAAGATCGGCTTGGGTTGGTTATACTTTGAAAATAAATGGTAACACTAAGGGTATAATGCTAGAACAAAATACTTCATTTAAAGAGCAAAGTTAAAAAGTGTTATTCAGTATTTCAGGATACTGATATTAGCATTTTTGCTATGTTTTTTGGCAAACGCTAACTGAATGCTAAACCACAACACTGCATTGCAGTATAATGTACATGTCTTGCAAATCATTATGCTTATTTACAAACTCCCCTTATCGGATATGTCAAATTGCTACACTCAAACCAGGGAGGTCTTTAAACGAAGGCCGTTAGAAGTGGGGGAGGCACAAATTAAGATTTTGCAGTGTTCAAGGTCAGTCGGTTGTAGGGTTGTAAAATATTAAACATTTAAACAAGAAGTATACTTAACTATTGTTAAGTACGTACCCCATTCGTTTCAATGCGCCAACCTTTCAACTGTAACTACAGAAACGTAGCTTTTAAAAGGCTTACTTGTTTACCATCACATTTTGCCTTCTTAGCAATAGGCTTCCGGTTGCTACTTGCATCAAGCATAGACCTTTTCAACCTAGAGATCATCTATGCCTTCAGAAATGTTTTTTTACAACCTTCTCACTCACTTCAGATCAAGAATAAATTCTGATTAAAAGGTGGCAAAGTTTATCACAAATTTCATTTTTGAGCGAGCAATATGGGGTTTGAGTTAGCGGCTAACAGCCCTTATATTTGACCAAGACCGACCTTAGACTCAAAGAAAGACTTATCTGTGATAAGAGCCGTTACTCTTGTGGCACTGAATTTTCAGTCATAAATTAAAGAGCAAGACCAGATTTCAGCATCGATGACTGCAAGCTGAATGCCAGTAGGTTGTTCTTAATACACTTTTAAGTGCTCTAAATAGGCTTCTGAACAATAAAACTAGCAATGAGAATAATTTAACTGTACAAAGCCGTTCTGAACTTGAACTGTACTGAT
>JAOYSI010040204.1:44510-63700 GCA_025775065.1 Hiodon alosoides
TAGGCTTCTGAACAATAAAACTAGCAATGAGAATAATTTAACTGTACAAAGCCGTTCTGAACTTGAACTGTACTGATCCCTTGAACTACTTGGTCTTCATTTTCATGGCATAAGCTTATTTTTGTAAAAAAATCGGAATTATTTGGAAACAAACTGTTACAAAAGAAAAATTTTATGCATTTATAAAACTTATTATTGGTGATGCCCTTAAATTAATGATAAAATGATTGAATATAATTCTTAAAGGACTTCTTAAAGAGCACCGTTTTAGACAACCCTCTGTCGGCCTTTGTTTTTTTTTTTAGAAAAGCTATGGAGCGCCCCCACTATGGAGTATTAACCATTATAGAATCATTAAGTGTACCTTTCATCTCCTTTCAGGAAAATGCCACACTTCTCACTGAAGTCCTCCAGATCCTCCCAAAGTGCCTTGTCGTCGTCCCTTTTATAATTGCAACAGCTCTCTACTTCTTCGCTCCTCACATCTGGAACCTTCAATTCGCCGGGAGTACCGTCAGTCGTGGTGAAATCAAAAAGGAACTCTTTTCCTGGTCTTTCAGTTTGCGTCAGAAAGAAGGGGGTAGCTGAAACACGCTTGCTGTTGGCAGCCTGTTTGCCAGAACCATGACATCCATCTTCTGGTTGGGAAAATTTCCTTTTCTCCAAGTGGCTTTCATTAGTAGGTTTCCGAACTTTGGGTCTGACCACCATCTCTGTCTGGGTCGTCCTAAGGTCGTTCTTGTGGTCAAAACTTTCATGACAACTTGGAGACACACTGGTTTCGGCTCCATCTAGCTTCTTAGTCCAATCAGTGTAGACACCAGACAAATGAGTTCTCTCTTCCTTTATGGAGAAACTGCCCGGAAAAACAGTTTTATCTTGACTGAGTTTGTTGACACAATTCTCAGAAGACAGACCTCTGGGAGAGCAGTCCGTTTCCTCACGTGGCTTTGTGTACAAAAACGAGTGCAGATCACTGAGATACTCTTTCCCCAGTTCACAGATCATGTCATCGAGTGTTTTCTGAAGGCCCAGTGTTGGGTCTGAACCGGTCTCCTCATCCCCATCACTACTGTCCGGCTCGTAAGAGTCGATATTCACAAAGCTCAGCACTCTTGGACTTGGAGGATTGCCGTCCTCATTCGTCGCAGCGGGCCAAGCACAAGCATCTGCACTTTTCTCTGAATCTAACAAATGCTCAGAGTTGCACACCACGGCTTGGTCGCACTTCGATTTTTTGCAGGCAGAGGTTTTATTTCCTTTCCGGGAAATTGGCTGCATTCTATATGAAACGTCTTTGCTCATATTCGCGCCATCCGGTTCTGGTTGAACTGTATTATTGGCCGTCGGAAAGATGACTTGAAGCATTGAAGAGATGCTCCCCTTCGAAGCTAAAATAACAAGGAAGAAACGCGTTTAAAATGTATTATAAATTACCGTTCAAAAAAATTATGATTCATTTCCAATACCAACACAGCTCCTTACCAATCACATCTCTCATATTTTTGAAAAGAGATTGTGACAAATTCTTAATTATAGAACTTAATCTACAGAATTCTTACTCTTCTTAATGTAAATCTAGGTACATTCACCTCCATAAATTATTTTTGGTTAATAATATGCCTGTTCAAGACCAGTGGATCTATTTTTATTCTGTACCAATCACCTAAATACAAATTAGGTTGTTTATTCTTTGGAGGAAAAAAAAAAAAAAAAAAGATACTGTTGTTTTGATGCCATTAATCTGTGGGGAGTTTTCGATCTTAACTTGCTGTTGCAAAGGCAGTAGAGCAGGTATTTAGGATCAACATCCAATTAAGATAATACGAAGCCAAGTTTCTGCAATGAGATTCATGGTGCTTAACAGAAACTTGAAAACACATTTTGCAATATTCAAAACTAACTGAAATGACTATGAAAGGGGTTAATAAGTTTAGCAGGTTTTTCTTGTTTTATAGAATTGGGGCAAGTCGACATTTTAAGCTGCTCAACTCACTTTGTGGCTGTTCTACTAAAAAAGGAAGCATACATCATGGGACACAGTATGAACTTCATAATCTTAACACTTTTTTTTCTTCTTTTTTTTAAGTGCAGCTGTTTTGACAGCGACTGAAGCAAGCACACCAGATGCCTGGCAGAATTGCTTCTTCTCGCCACCCATTTTAAATATTTTTTCCACCCCACCTGCTACACATTATGAAATACTTAACTCTATGATGACCTCTTATAAACTGTACAGACTGCCAATGGATTGATTCCCGAAAAAACGCCACATTCAGATCGTAGATTACAGGTGAATGCGAGAACTGCTTTTAAACATCTGAAACAGAAAAACATTTCTAACATTCTTATGACTAAAGCAAATCCAAAACCCAAATTCCCTACACGTTTATTTTAAACCCTAAAATAACGGCAGTGAAATAGCACACACATATAGCAGCCTCCGCGCGAACATTGTTCAGTTCCATCTCCTGCCAGTCCGCTTGAGTCTCTTTCGTCGCGCTTCGGTTCTTGGCCAAGTTTGGCCGAAAGCTAACGTAAGCGTGTCTTCGGCCATATCTCCTTCCTGTGATGGTTTGATAGCCGCTGGCTGGCTTGGGCCAGGCAGGCTTCCCCGCTTCTTGACCCATCACTGGAACGAAAAACAAGCGGAGCAAACGAAACAGGTGGTTAATAACCGCCCGTGCAGTCGTTTCAACTTGATGCCTTTCCTTACAAAGGGTATTGAATATTCTGATTTTTATATTTGGAGGAGTGGTTATCTAAATTAAGGAGAAGCCCAGTGAAAGCTATAACCAGAGCCCCGATTTTATAGCGTTTTCCTTAGAGCAATTTCATTTTTTCGTTGTACTCTTTGTAACTGTTTTTTACTACCAAACTGAAATTTTAGTGCTGAAAACTGTATAAATAAATTCAAAGTGTATATTGTACAGAACGTATTAGAGACAAAAAAAATAAGGCAGAACTAGTGTATTCAAAGTATAATTAGTAAGTGTAGTACTTACCTAACTGGCTGTTGAAAACTGCTTTTGTTTTGTTAAGTTTTTTTTCAGTGTTTCACATCCCTTTAACCAGAGCTTAGCGGCAGGAAGCATATAGTAAAAACGAAATGCACCCAGAAATAATACGTCATAACAAGTGAGCATTCTTGTATAGGACTAAATTTTTAATTACTACATTATGTAGGGTTTTCGCAATACCCTCCCTAAAAATGTTTTGTCGTTATTTTTCAGGATCACGATACAATCGTGGCCCTAGTAATAACTTCAGAGGGAAAAATGTTATGACTTTTGGAGATAACTTTTTGGAGACTTTTCCACAACCAGTCTATGCTGGCACAATGGCATCACAGTTTCAGCTGATTGGACGGTAGAACAATCATGCCGTGAACAGCCCGTTCCATCTTATTCAAGAATGCTCCATTGGGTTGAGGTCTGGGGACTGCACAGGCCACTCAGGTAAACTGAACTCAATGATCTTGGGAACTATTTGGAGACAATACGTGCTTTGTGACATGGCGCATTATCTATGTGGCGAAGGCTAAACTGTAGCCATGAAGGGATGCAGCTGGTCAGCACATGCTCAGATATGCCGTGGCCTTCAAATGTTGCTCGAATGGTATTAAGGGACCCAATGTGTGCCAGGAAGACATTCCCTCCACCATTACAACACTGTCATCAGCCTATACCATGGATCCAAGGCCTCATCCTGCATGTGCCAAATCCTGACACAACAGGAACCGGTTTGTTCTACTCCTCAACTGTCTAGTGCTGGTTATCGAGTGCCTCTGGAGCCAATTCTTCTTGTTGTTGTTTTCAGCTGATAGGAGTGGTGTGGTCACCTGCTGCAATAGCCCGTCCGTGACAAAGGCCGACAAGTTCTCCATTCCGAGATGCCGTTTTGAACACCGCTGTTCTACTGAGACGTTATTTGTCCGTCAGTGGTCCACCCGTTAGCCTGCGTGATTTTTGTCACTCATTCAACCGCTCACATTCGACCATTTTCACCCACAGGACTGCCGCTGACTAGATGTTTTTTTGTTTGTTTTGTTTGCTGCACCACTCTCTATAAAGCATAGACACTGTTGTGCATGAAAAGCCCAGGATGGCAGCCGTTTCTGAGATACTGGAACTGGCACACCTGACCCTTATGATCACACCAGGCTCAAAGTTCCTTGTTCTGACCATCCTAACGTTTAATTTAACTGTAACCGAATGCCTGAAGCCAGTCTGCCTGCTTCATAAAGCAAGCTATGGCAACTTCAATCATTGCAGGGCTAATCCATTTTTGCAAATTGGGTGGTGTAGCCTACCTAATTAATTGGCCACTGCGTGCATTTCATTGAGCCGTTATTCATGAAGTGGGGATACTTGGCTTATAGAATTCAAGTATAAAATATAAAATATAATGAAATTTAACCATGCTTGCAGAGCCCAGTGCATGTTATGATCAAAAGCAAATCATGTGATTTTTAGGTTAAAGCCTAGTGAATAATAGCTGAACAGAAAACCAACGAAGGCTACATTGTTTAGCTTAAATACATCCGGTGAATGAACTTTGGACATAATATTTACACAGAATAAAAACACTGAAGTGGTACTTAGAACTAGTACCTCATTCGTGCAATACTGGATTCATATTGAACGCATTCAACGGGTCTATGGCCTTGAGAAAAAGCTTAACTCAGTAATTGCTTGGTCACAGATCGCATTATTGGTACTTAGAGGCCCAACTTAGAAAAGGCTGTCCGCATCCATACCAAAAAGGCATACACAATAGAGATACATTATTCCTTTTTAGTAACTTATTTTATACTATCATCATGAAAATGTCATTAGTCGTGTTACTAAACCTAACTTTAGCTAGCTGGCTGTCTATGACACCATGCTATTCGAATCCAACAAGGAAACATAGCTATTCTTATTTCGAAACCAGTCACATCTGGCTATGTTGCTACAGGAAATATACCTACACTTAGTCTTATCAGGCTATGTTGCTACAGTACCTAACAATGCGTTCTACGAAATCGATAGCGCACTACAGAAGTATTGATAGCAAAACACGTAATGAGCATAGGAACAAAATAAAGTTAGACAAGCGTCATGAATTAGCAAGCTGTCTAATTAAAATGATTGGCAACAAAGTACGCCAGTGGCAGAAATTAAGCATCTCATCGACACCACAAATTCGGCCTTGTGGAGATGTGTCGGTGACTAAGATAGCTAGCTTGCTAACTATTCACAAAGCTTTGCAGCACCCTGGAAAATAATTAATTTGAAAACAATGCAGCTAACGTTACGCATAACGTTATGGAAAAACGAATTTACTTACTAGTCACATAGGCGAGGTAGACAAAGAAAAGGTTACTGCCTTAAAGCATATTACTTACTGAAAGATACGCTTATCATTCGCTATCTACAGTAACTCTTACCTGCTTTCCAGCTTAAAGTCAACACTGAAGCAATCCAATGCTACAAGATCTGTCAACGTCACGTTCAGACAGTTGTGTCATATGACAAATTTCCTCCAATCACCGTGCAATGATGACAGGGCACGTCATCTCGAACCCCATGTAATTCAATAAACAAAGGGTTGCTGAAAAGAGGTCCATGAGATCCAAACTTCCCTACCTATGTACTGAATAAACAGGTAACCATGTGTCAAATATATGCAGTATAGAGGACACAAAATAAATAATAACAATTGTAATGATTATTCTGAGACTAGGAGCATGTCGTGCCTTCTGGTGAGTGGCCTAGCAATACAGTATTGAGTAAATGGGCAGTTTTAAATTGGTTCAGAACTAGTGTGACATATAAGTTGCCATTGTGAGTAACTTTAGCCTGACAAGCCAAATATTTAATCATCCACAATCCGTTGTTATATATAGACCAAAGGGTTTCAACAATGCATATAAATGTAAATCTGCTGGTATTGTCACCATCACAGATAAGTCATATTACGGTGGTTTTGTTAACTATGTTGTCATAACTTACTACTAAGGTAGAGGTGCCTTATTATTTTCATTTGAATAAACTCTAGTGTCCAGGTATTTTGTTGTGTGGTACCTAAATCCCCAGCATAAAAATGTTGCTCACAAATTTCAAACTAAATAAATATTACCACTACTTTTATTTAATGCTAAAGCAGAACAGATCAATCAATTGTAAATGATTTTATGAACTGTTAATGAGCGTTTGTCAGAAAGCAAAACATAGGTGTGGACTCCTATAGGTGTTGACTTCGTATATACTAAAGCCGGATAAAAGCGGAAATACAATGGTTTGAAGAGATGAACTGTTTGAATAGGTATCACTTTAATGTTGCTTTGCAATTCTTGTAGTATATGGTAGTACTGCTTCTTAATCACTAGTTCCGTACTGATGACTATAGCTCTAAGAAAATGCTGTTTTCTCAGGTTTATGACCAACATATTTGTTTTTGGAACCCTTTTTTTCAGTTAAGATGGTGCAGTTTGATTGAAGGATATAGACATGGCCATGGCTTGCTGTACAAAGTAGGCAGAGTGGCTTCAAGGAAACTTTGATCATTGGTGCCAGGCGTCCAGTATCTCTGAAATGGCCACCCTCTTGGGCTTTTCACATGTGACAGTGTCTAGGGTATACTGAAAATGGTGCAACAAACGAAAAACACCTAATCAGTGGCGGTTCTGTGGCCAGATAAAACAGCTGCGTGAAATTAGGATAAAAAATATTTTAAAAGCAAAAGCTCTTCCTCAGGTTAGATGACTGCTTTATATACTTCATGTACGTATAAATTAGTTAAAAGTGATTTCAAAAGAAAAGACCAGGGTTTTAATTTGGTCAGACTGAAGAGGACCAGACAATATTAAAATTATCCAGAAAGTGTGATAACATTGAGAACCACGCCTATCGTGGTTCTCACCTGTTTTTATTTCTTAATACATTTTAGACTCAATTTTTACAGTTAACGTTAATTTATGAAAGCATCAAAAGTTTAGTAGCAATTTTCGTTTTTTTTTAAGGTTGCAAGTCATCCAAATGAAGCATCCACTGAATCTGTTTAGACAGCCCTAAGTTGGCTCTACTACGTGGAGAAAAATGCCCCATTTCAGCATCCTGCCTTGAACACATATATATCTTTCTGAGTTTTAAAAATGGAACCCCCAGAATTAACAGGGTAGGTTGCTGTAATCTTGTATGCCTGTTAACAGCAGATCAATTCAAATAATTCTCAGTGTGGGTCACAAATACTGCCTTGCATAATTGTCAGTTTATACAGTTCTCAGAAGGGTTAGAATTTTGTGGAATGGAAGCCCGAACTCAAGGAAAGGAGTCAAAAAGGAATACGGCAGGTTCAACATTTTCAAGTTGGTGCTGCTCTCTGTAACGATTTTGAACCGCTTTGCTCCTGAGGATAAATGTCTTCCTTGTGCCGTTTACTTATTTCAGTAGTAGAAGTTGTAGTAGTAGTAGTGGTAGTAAAACTTTATTGATTCCCCAGGGGGAAATTGCACTGGGTATATTTCCAGGTAGGTAGTTTAATATATTTTCATTGCCTAAATCTCATTCTCTCCTTTTTCCTGACACAAGAATTCAGTTTAAAGAATAATATTTTGAAATGATTTGACACCATAAGCTTTTTATAGGTTATAAAATGAATAGTGCATGTAAATGAGAATACGAGTCGTTCACTCCATTACATGTGTACTCTGTAGTGTTTATACTGAAGCGCTAGATGGCAATGTGTTAATTTATGTGCATAATTAATAAGGGATGCAAAAACATGAGAGAAGTGGCGAAGTAGCGAAGTTCAGTTTGAGTCCGCATGGCCCTGGCTTTATTTAATTCCATCGGCCAATACACAATGTAAAGACGGCTGCGAGGGCATATCTCTATGCTGTGTAGATATTGTCACACGGTCGCTGCTTTTACGTGAGACCAGGAAAGATTTCAGTTGCTCCTCAATGTCCTAGACTGTAAATACCGCCGTGGGTAAGTATACGTACATACAAACAGACATATCTAACTATTAAAGTAGAGTAAGTACTTTGAACCTTATTAATGCCATGCCATGTACTAGGCATGTTCACATCCAGTGCATTAGTATCCATTAATAAGAACAAAGACAACATGAATAAATAAATGTGTATTATTTTGCTCATATTATTTTTTGTCCAAAAGTCTTTGATATTGCGTATTTAAGGAGTTAAATGTTGCTCAGGTGTCGTCTACGTGCACGTCATTAAGTGATGTAACGGGAGGCGGAGGCACAGTGTAACGGTGTGCACTTTTTTCTCTCTCCGAGGCCCTAAAAAGAGGCGGTCGATTGTTCTGCTACAAGAAGTCCACTACGGAGTCAGTGGCAGTGGTAGAGGTGGTATTGACGTAGAGAAGCATGCGTTTTTAAAATCTGTATAAGATTCTTAATCTATTCGGTTTAATGTAAAGTAATTGAATGGAAAACGTATTTGGAGAACAATTAATGGGTTGGATGCCACTTCATAAAGGGAAACGAAATCCAGCATTTAAAAAGTGAAAACTGATCGAAGGTTTTTTTTTTTTTTTTTTTAAACTGAATGCAAGAGAAAATGGCACACCAGTTATTACGTCAACTGAAGTTAAGCCTGTGCTTCAATGTGTGGCGTCACCCTCGTTTACTTGGAGAGGATTTGGTCTATGGCGAACGGGAAACATGAATGAGACTAGTTTATAAACTAATACCAAGGATCCTTAAACGTGCAACTGAAGACTTTATGGAGAAACTGCTCAAATTAAGAAACGCAGAAGACGGATTAAATGGGTACAGGTTTTTAAATGGTGTTGCAAATACTAAAAAAGTAAATAAATAATCGAATACAAGTTCCTTGTTTGAAGAAAAGTATTCGGTAAAATGTTTAATGGGGCATATAAATGAAACGGTCTACCAAATCAAAAGAAAAGTTATCACTGTTGATTGTGTATCAAGCAATATTCAGTGAAGGCGAGAACTTTCTTATCTCAACAAGGTTTGAGGGGTGACAGTGAAACGCATCACGACTTCACCTGGGCACATGTAAGGTATGGCTCGGTAGGCGGCGCAAGCCCTTACCTTAGTGTCCACTTCCTTTTCTACTTAAACAAAATAAATACAGGAAGGAGGTAGGGTTATCGTTTTGAATGTTTGCCCACACAATTTGCTGAATCACACACAATCCCTTCCGCGTCGACATGAAAGTTCGCGATAGTTTTCCTGCCCTTGTAAGTGTGTCGAAGTTCCTTTAGGAAGGGGACCCGAACAATTCCACATATCAAATAGTTTTAACGCCTAATAGAGGAATGTACTTCGTGGTGCTTTTTTGATAATCCGTTTTTTTTCCATTACCCTTCAACCGAACGACAAAAGAAAAGCAAAACTGTAATCAACTTCAAACGTAGTTCATACTGTGCATGTGACTTATGGTTTTAGAACTTCTTCGGCTCTTTATGTAGGTCCTAAACGCCTCCAACTACTCAGCGGCAATTCCACTGGTGTGCTAGCGAGTTGCAAAGGATGAAGCTTAGCAGGCAATTCACTGTTTTTGGTGGTGCCATATTTTGCGTGGTGGTTTTCTCATTATACCTGATGCTGGATCACCTACAATTAGACCATACCAAAAACCCAAGCAACGGATTGGGGAGATTACAAAATGTAAGTAACCTATTTCCTTTATATTACTCTCGTTTTCAGTGGCACATTGGATAACTGTCAAAAGCTATTTTGCAATTGCTGTCTCGAACTGCAACTTATTGTAGGCTACTGCTGTAAATTACAAAGCATTGTTTTAAATCTGTAATGTGATTAAGGGAGTTCAACATTCTTATGCAATAATTTATCAACGGTATTCATGAGTGGTCCAGGGCACAAGGGATTATCGAATCTGACACTTTTGCAGTAAACCCCGCGTCCAATCTAGACGCTCCCCGTAATGTAAAAGGTTGGCTAACGTATCGACAAAGTATTGTAGTACTGTTAATGGTCAGTTTTCCTGCTGTTTATCGCATATTTTTTTATGGAAACTTGGCTCTACATGTAATTTGGAAAGAGTTACAACTAGTATCATTAACTGTGGGTTTTATTATTATATTGCACGGCACAAAGACCAGTTCCTATTTGACGTCAGTCTAATCCCCGTGTAGATTCCAAGTCGGTTGATCATTTTTGTGGAAGCGAAAATAAACGCAGCGTATCTGCTGAAAAATACTGCAAGAAAAGCGATAATTTACGTTCTCCCACAACCAAAAAGACGAATATAACTTAGTGCATGGGAATGTTTAAAAAATATATAAAACCTCAAAGCTAAACTAGTCTACATGCATTTATTTTTTTCACGTACATTTGTTGTGGAGACATTCGTGCTAGTATCAGCCAACATGTTTTAATGTTACTCTTTATTTTGGGTTATCATATAGCAACATCAAGAAAATATTTTACACAATGCGTTTAAAGGTTAAATAACTAAACTGACATCCTAACCAAATAATCTAATGATTTTGACAGCTATACAAAAGATTTTTGCTTATGCATCCGAATGATGAACTAACTTTACTGTTGGCAGTTGAGTTACTAGGTGTTAATATCTGTCGTCTACTTGGCTTCTGGTACGTATATAGGACACTTATTATTTTGTTTAATTAATGACACCATTAACTTGTGGCTGGATGCTGATAGCTAAGCAGGGTTTGCCGACAAAATATGTATCCAGTGTAAGATTAGCATACAATTGATTACAGTGGAAGTCGTTGGAATTGGACAGACAACAATAAGATTATCGGGTTTGGACACCAGAGGTGAGTGTGCGCGGTAGACTTGAAGTGAAATGTGAGATGAAGCTAAATTTGTAGATGTAAGTATTGGGTCTACTTGTAATTGACGTTGAACTAAAGTTACATTTTATGCTTCCTGATCTATTAGCAGGGCCAGACTATGCACTATTGGGAGCTAGCTATACGGCTTATATGGATAATTCTTTTGGAATATATTTTTTTTATTGTAGACAAAGGTTGCATTTTTCTGTGAACGCAATAATGTAGTGTTCTCTCCCATATACTGTACACATTTATGGCTATACTGTATTACATTTTAAACTGGTATTTCTAACGGTCAGATTTTTTTTCTACCAAATATTGTTCTTAGAAATTAATAATGGTAATAAACTACTATATATCCATTTTACATTACTTTGAAAACAAAAAAATGAAATGACTTTTAAGGACCATTTTAAGGCAAGCGAAAAGTGTTTTGTTAAATAAGTGTTTGTGCGTTATTTAGACGAGGGTCATGGTTGCTGGAATAATCTGTAGCATTACAAAGAGAAGATGCATATTTAACTTCTAGTCCACAATGTGAGTAATTGGATACCAAATAAATTAATCAAACAAGTGAAAGCTGGGCTCTTGTGGCTGCAAGACAGTTGTTTTTGATTTTGCGATAACTCCCTTGTTTGCCTCCCAGAATTGTGCAATTGAATAGGTGCTGATACCATTTTCTGAAACTCGGATTGCTGCCTGGTCATTTCGCCAGTTGGGATTTTGGTTTGATCCACTTTAATCCATCCAGGAGATGTATTCCCAGTTCATGAATGCATGTAAAATCCCTGTATGTAGAAGTGGCAGCGACCGAGCAAATCCATTCATGGCCGTTGTTTTGTCATGCCTTTGTCAATTCTCAAAATATTAATGTTGGTGAAGATGAGAAGAGCTATTCAACTGTTCACTTTTTCTTTCAGTATTGCACATTAAATTATGTACGGTCGGAACGAATATCTGGATACTAAGATTTCACAATTGGTCATGCCTTCCAAAAATGTTCTGCAATGTTGTTGAAAATGTGGCTTAATTGATTGTCTGCGCATTACATTTGCAATCTAAGAATATGAATACCTATTTTGCTCTTTGTCCTCAATACATCAGATGTGCTATGCATTGGTCTTTCCAAATTCAGCTCTTGTATAAGAGACCTTAGCTTGTTTGACAATGTTGACCCCTGTGACCTACAGCAGATAAAATAGTCCCTGCCGGTTTACTGGCTAATTTTTGATTGGAAAAAACATGTAAATATAACTCTCTGGGTACGTTTTCCTCGAAATAGGAAGGGAATGTTTGTCTGTGTTAGTCTAATAAATACTTGTTTTCCTTCTGTTCGTGTTTCTAAGAATGTTCAGAGTGCAGCTGCATGAAATTTTTATTTATTTATTTATTTATTTTTCATTTTATCCATTAACAATGTATTGTGACGTTTGCTAATGTTTGCAATTATCTATTATTATTATTATTATTAATTGGATTCACACTGGCATTTCAATATGAAATGGTGAGATACTCGCTGTACATGTATCAGATCATGGGTGGGCCCAGATGATATACCGGTACTGAGTACAATACATAAATTATTTTTTTTAATTTTACCTCTGGTTCGACGCGTTTTTATTTTAGTTATTTTGACTGATAACATGCTCATAAATAAATGTTTGACCGTTCTTTACGTCACTTCAAGTCTGCTCGTTTTCCCTTTAAAATGGCACATTGAATACAATGAGTATAGAGTAGAGACAACTTCCCTGCTGCACCTCTATAGATGCCAAATGTTAATCAGCTGTAATTAGTAGCCAACTACTGTAAGCAATGTTGAGAGAAAACAAATCATGAATGATACATGACAAGTTTTCTGTTGAACAACATTGATATTATACTGCACATTACATTGCAAATAAGCTACAGGGCTAGTCAAAATTTATAAAAAGTATAAGAAATGGCACACACAAATTGATGTTGGACATCTGGTGCGGAAGCCTAACAAAAGTCTTAAGTTTATATTTTGAGAAGCTTTTTAACTGATACCTTGCTATGTACCTACAAGAGAAAGAATTTGAGATTTCTAAATGAGAATGGGCCATCTCAAAACTCTTGCCCTCAATTCTGCTGATATCTCTCTCGTTTCTCCATAAATCAGTTTTTAAAGGGCTGCTCTTCTGGCTGTATTTTTTTTTTTTTTTCTAACTTAATTTTTGTTTTTAGTTGTATACCACTGAGGGTCTATTTTCCACATAGGCTTTCAGGTGTATAAATAAATGGTTAGCATTAGGTGTAAAAACTTCTGGAGAGATCCAGGCCTCTAAGTGAGTTGTTATTGGGTCTGCCAAGAAAGGCTTTCTTTGGTTTGATCATGTGACGCATTCCGCAGTAGGATTAACACTAGAACACTAACACTGGAATTGAATACAATTTATTTATACAATTGTTGGAATTTGTGTTAAACCCGTTTTCATATTAGTCCTAATTTTGGTATTTAAAAAATACATTTAGATTTGGTTCCGTTTATGAAAACAAAAATGTCTTGCCACTCACCTTGCCTGGAATAACATGTAGTTATGTTCTTCTGTAGATTTTGTTCAGCACCCAATTTTAATATCTAGGAGTAGAGTTCCAAACTTAATCATATTTGGGTTTATGTGTTTCACATATCTAAGGTGAAAGGCAAAAGGCTTTGCTCCTGCATTAGCAGTGATTAGCAGAATGGACTTTATATTTACAATGGTTATATTTTAGTGGGTGAGATATCCGCTAAGAGAAGCCTTGCCAAAAGGGGATTTTGCACAAAATATATGTTCACGTTCGAGTTTCATTGGGGTGAAACTCTAAGATAACTCAAATGCAATAGGCACTTGCTGTTGTGCATTTCCTCCAAATGGTGGTATTGAAAGTTTCTGTTTATTTTTTTCTTATTTGTTTCTTCTGTCAATTTTAATTTTGCATCTGGAAGCATTCACACATGAAATTGAAGAACGAAGGACAATGATAACTTACTAGACGGTCACCGGGTGCATAACTATCCTTTTCACCTGTTCGAATAGCATCAAATACTTATTTTTCACCTCCGCCAGTCCTTAGTATAGTGGCAAAAAAATAAAATCATGCGATCCAATTATGATGATAAAGTGATTACTGGTATGGCACTAATAATTTATCATTCGCTCCAAATTGTATTTCCATTCATGTTCATTACTGGTCTGATAATCGCATTGCACTTCTCAGATGGTTAGCCATAATATTGATGTGGATGGAAACATATGGAGAGGGGCAGGGAAGGGAGTCTGGTAAACGACAGCATCTCCAAATTATTTGGAGAAGTTATACGTTTGCTCGGTCACCACCTTATGACCTTACAGTGACCTCTTGCTGAACAGTGCTTCTATAGTAGCAGTTCCAGCGTGTGAATAGCTTGTTGAAGATCACAACGTCATTCTCAGGTGTACTTTAGCTTTGGAAAATCAGCAGGAACTTTTGTCCTTTATGACAAATGGTCATTTTGGCCATTTCATGTTTCATTATCAGATCTTTTTTTTTCCCACTAGTCTACTCTAGTGAAAAGAGATGAATACAGTTGTTTGAAAGCATTTCCTCCAGCCCTAATCTACTTACTTGCTGCATTTTACATTTTTCCTCTATCAAAGCAAAAAGTCAGTGTAGCCAGCTGGGTTCATTGTCAGTAGGTTAAGAGGATTTTCTGTCTCTTTTTGGTTTGTGTCAATATTGGTTTTCAGGAGACATTTTTTGGAAGGAAATTTATGCTTGCGGAGAGCGTTTTTGTTGTTTTTGGTTTTTATCTCAATGAAACTCATCATGTGTTTGTGTCCTGGGACCTTGCCCTTATCAAGCCCTTTCGGTGGTTAAGCCCCTCGCTTGACCACAAGCCTATGTATAAAATATACATGGTGTAATAGTATAATAGTGTTGTCATAGGAACACCATGGTTAATGCACATGCATTAAGCATGGTGAAAGGGGTTAGCATCTGCGCCTGACTCGTAAATCACATTGAAATGACAGCGGGCAAGAGTTGCATCGCGTTGGGTAGTTTTTTTTGGAAAGATTAGTTAAATCAACTGAATGTACCAAAACAGCAGATGTATCCTGCCTGGTTTTCAAATGTTGCTCGACTCTGATAAGAAAGAGGATGTAACTCCTATCTGCTCTTTCCGTTCCTGTGTTTTACCAGTTAAATAAGTGTTTTTGTACCTGTGGTGGTTGACACTTTGTACTATATTAAACAAGTTAAACAAACAAATGCTATTAGTATCTTGGTTCTTCAGTGTTTGATGTATAATGCGGTGAATCATATTAACTTCTTTGAAAGGATTTTTTTTAGTTCTGTGATAAAATGGAGGAAAGGAAAGGTTTTCCCTTTTGGCAGTATACTGCAGTAATATCCACAAAATTGTGAGAACTATTTATGAAAGTGCAAACATACCAAATAACCCTGTAGTCCGCCACATATGGTTAGTAAAATATGGGAACTTAAAAATAATTTTCATAATTGCAACTTTTTTTGACTGTAGGTTAGTGCTTTAACATGTTGTTCCTTAGAAGTATGCAAATGGCCTAACTGATAAATGTGGACAGTAATTTGAAATTTGGATTGAACTACTTAAAAAATGCAAATGATGGAAACGTATTAAACTAAACAGACACCATTTTCTTAAATGTCTTACAATTCCTCCCGTTCTTGGAAGGACTAAGCTGTGTAAATGCATCAGAAATTTCCTTAAGAACAAACGTTTCCAGTTCATATTCCAATTAAACCCTGACTATTATAGTTATATGGTTATGGTTATGTAGAAATTTTCAAATTTGACTGTTATATTATAGGGTAGCTCTTCCATGTGATAATATTCTATAAGCATAAGCAGTGTCTCTTTGCAGTCAGATTGTCTGCCTTCACCTAGAAGACCTGCAGCTGTGTCTATGATGCCTGGAAAAAATTTTTCTCTTTTATTCATTGTTTCCTCACTTGCTTTCAATTATTTTCCAGGGCCAACTTTCCATTCTGCAGGAGAAGATTGATCATCTAGAGAAGCTGCTCTCAGAGAACAATGAGATCATCTCAAATATCAGGGACTCTGTGATTAACCTCAGCGACTCTGTGAAGGATGGCAAGGGTTATCTTGAGGTGGGGAACCTGAGCAGAGGGACCTATCCAGAACTCCTCTCTGTTCCTCCGCTGGTTGTCCCAATTATGCCAGAAGACTGCCAGTTTGCAGCAACATCATATACAAAGTCTGCAAATGGAGTGCAGGTAACTTGCTCAGAAAATAACAGAATTGTGGCTCCGTTGGTGAAGGTGTTTGCCTGAGTGCAGACTGAGCCTTATGACTGGATTTTTTTAGGACTGAATCCAGCTCAGGCTAATTGTGACTAGTGTTGACAGATATATTGCAGCACCAAGATTATCTGCCAATATTAGCCTGTTTTCCAATTATGTTGTTGATTTGGTATTGCTTATATTTATATATAGAGACTATGGCTGAGTGGCGGGGGGAAAAAACACGGGCACACGTGGGTTACAAAGTGGCCACATAGTTTATTCACAAAACCCAATTTTTCGAAACATTCAGTTCTGTGGCACATTAAAATAGATTAAGTTGTTTTATCTCTATATAAAAGAAATATAAATAAAAAAATAACCCTCTCAGCATCTGAGTTCATTGAAGTTGGTATGGAATTTGAAACTGAAATTAGCTTATCAGTTTCAAAGTGTATATATTTTTTATTACTTTTTTTTTTTTATCAATTCAGCAACAGGTGGCATCTAATGAAGAAATAAAGGCAGACTGTCAGGGGAACTATGAAAGCTGTAACATCTGGTATGCCAGACAGCATAGATCTTTAGAAGAACCATCCTTTATATTTTGCCTAAAGATAAAAAGGAATTATTGTAAAATTGCTTCATTACTCAATTTTAACATATAACTTGAGATTTAAAGCTAATCAAATGTCAAACCAGTTGTACCGAAAGCCTTGAATTGTTTCTTATAGAAAGACAACGTACAGTGGCCCTCAGTGCACAGTATAGCGGTGAAATGTTTTATACTTAACAACTTATTACCAGGTAATAACCAGGGGAGCATTCTTAAAAGTGTAAATTAAACATTTGCTTGAAAAAAGAAAATGGTAATTTTTGTTTGGATATGCATCACATATTTACATGCCTGGAACTTTCTTGGTAATTTATACCTTTTTACAATTCACAACAGCAGGACCTTATACATCACTTCATCATCGCAAAATATTTAAATGTGTTAATGTCTTTAGCAGTAACCTTTTTAGAGAGTGAACTTAGCGTTATCAACAGAAAAATGATCAATTTAAATTTAAACCAAGGAGAAATGTGATGTCATGAATAATGTATCATGAAAGTATTGACATTAACTTCATGTCTGGTGTATTTGGGGTTTACTGCTAATTACTCTGCTTCTTATCTGATTCGTTTTTAATTATAGACATTTGTTCCTCTTGTTACAAACAATTTATTGCTTTTAGAGGTTGGATAAAAACTAATGGGTATTTTGACATGGGATTTTGATGCATTAATGTGCTGAATTATTGTGTCTGTCTGGTGAGTATTCAGGAAGATTAATCAAGTGCCCAGATTATTATGTCTGCATCTGTGTTTGTGTCTGGCAAGGATTCAAGAGGACTAACCAAGTGCTCAGGTTATTGTGTGTGTGTGTGTGTCTGGTGAGGATTCAGCAGGACTGATCCAGTACTTGGTGGGTGTGGGTGGGTGGATTTGGTTGCCCGGATTACATGACAAGTTTTATTGAGGTCCCGTTCGCTTCTTTCTTTCAGATGCTGGATGTCTATGATCTTCTCGCTTTCGACAACCCTGACGGAGGGGTCTGGAAACAGGGTTTCGATATTTCTTACCAGGAGATCGAGTGGGACAATGAACCATTGCAAGTTTTTGTTGTTCCCCACTCACATAATGATCCCGGTAAGGGAATATATATATATATATATATATATATATATATATATAGATACACAGTGCTTTCAGCTCTCCATAGCAGCTCTACATAAAAAGCAGAAGTAATTTTAATTGCAAAATGGACAGCTATCTCAGTACAATGGAGATTTACATTACATCACTTTTCATAAACTACAGGCACATTGGACCAAGTATGAAACATATTTGTAATCACGCAGTAATCGATATGAACTACTTTTTTCTCTGCCTTGATAAACTGAAATCTTAAACCATGTTGGATTCTAAATAGAATGAACTATTTTCTTGGGTGACAGGGGAGCAGGGTTCACTGTGTTATAATTGGCTAAGAGAGTGGTTTTACTGAGGCTACAGGGCATGTCAATAAAAAAATGTTATACTGGCATATTAGAAATTGTATTAAGCAATCGTCATCAGGATTTGTTAGGCCAGTTATGACATGTACTAAGGCATTTGTAAGGACAACTAAATAGTTGATGTCTCACTTTTAATGGTACATTTTATCAATTATACTTTTAAGGAAAGGGAACTTTCAAAAGAAGCAACATTTTTTTGTATTTCCATGTAGACTGGTTCCCAGAAAGCCTGTAGTAAACGTGTAATATAGTCGTGTAAAAAACGTGTAATATAGTCCACATAGCAAGCTGTTATTGCATATTTTCAATACTTTAAGCATCACAAATCCCTGAGAAATGTGCATTTCCTGTCAGCATTGCTGTAAGGATTGAACTGCTTCTTTGCAAAAATGCTGTGTGCTAAAGCAAATACAGTAGGTTACTCATTCAGATATTGAAACCTGAAGCCAGTGTGATTTTTTTGAGTTCTGGTCTTCATGCCAAAAAATATTGAATTAATGTAATATCTAATTCATTTCCCTCGGCCTTGCACGCCGTAACGCTTGGCCTTGCGAACACTCAGGGTGAGCTGACCAGTTCTCTCTTGCTGCGCTGTTTTAGTCAAGACTCCAACTATTCACAGTTAGCACTGCTGAATAAGGCTTTCCTCAGTTATGTTCGTTGTCTGTCCGCCCATAAGGAGAATCTGCCTTGTATATAAATAAGGGTTTGAATTAGTCCTGTCAGGTGTTGGGTATAACAACGTTTTATTAATGTTTTTGCTTTGGGGAAAGGATTTAAATACACCCCTCCCCCCAACTTCAGAATGGCAAGCATGGAAATAACACAAAGAAAAAGCACTTAGGTTTGCAGAACTAACTAATGTGTGATACAGGCACTTAAAAAAAAACAAACAAACAAACCTTGAATGACCTCTTTCCCTTATATTTGACAATGGAGTTGATAATTTAACTTATGGGGGGGGGGGGGGCCCCGGGGGGGGGGGGGGGGGGGGGGGGGGGGGGGGGGGGGGGGGGGGGGGGGGGGGGGGGTGGGGGGGGTGGGGGGGGGG
>JAOYSI010040216.1:0-19038 GCA_025775065.1 Hiodon alosoides
GCTTTTTCTATTTTTGGTTTTATTATTTTTGGTTTTGGTGGCTGGTTTTTTTTTTGTTATAAATCCTTAACCCCCCCCCCCCCCCCCCCACGTTCCTTAACTAAATTCGTGACTGGCAGTTATAAACCTTACACTTTAATTACGAGAACACGTCAGCTCATCGCAAGCCTCAATCACAGACGCCAGATCCGGTCACACGTTCAATCTGTGTTTCATTTAATTTTCTTTAATCCCCACCAACCTCCTGCCATACACATACTGTAATCTGTATACAGGGGTGGTGATAACATTGTCAACTTGAGTCAGTTTCAGCTGGAGTCAGTCCCTTGGAGAACTGGTGTCTGATGTCTGGATGTTTGCATAGATTTATTTCTAACAACAGAAAACTGGGGAAGTGGGTAACACTGAAAACTAAAAATATCTCTCTTTAGCTCCTGCCCTCTCCATGAACAGTGAGAAACTAAACAATGTTCTCCAGAACTTCATCAGAGCTTTCCTGATTGTATTGCGTTCTAACAATCAAGTCAGCCTCGTGCATGTCCTCTTCATGAAAACGGCCAGGAAAATATCCCAAATGCTTAAACATTGCTTATTGCTACACAACAGTAAAAAAAAAAATTAAAAAAAAGGATGCGTTTTTATTAATTAAAATTAATTTCAAGTTAAGTTGTTGAATAACTTAAATAAATAAATAATAAATAAATAAATAACTTATAAATAAAATGGCTGTTAAAAATGTTACAATTTTAAAGATTGAGGAAATAAATTATTAACGGATAAAAAAGTTTAAAAAGCCCTGCCAAAATTGCACTTGTCCAAAGCTATTTTTTAAACTTTGTCTGATTTTCCAACAGTATTGAATTCATATCAAAGACTATGTCTTTACGACATCAGGTTAATGTATTTATTTATATTGTTGCATTTATTTATTTGTTCATTACATTGTGTTTGTTGGTTTTTATTTTACCTAATTTAATGCAAACTGAAAAATGTACTCTGCTGCCCAGCCAAGGTCTTCCCAAAAGGAATCCTTACTTTTACTATATGGGCCGAGTCTTTAGCCACGCCCTCTGTCCCCAGTCTGTAGCCACGCCCCTGTCCCCAGACTGTAGCCACGCCCTCTATCCCCAGACTGTAGCCACACCCTCTGTCCCCAGTCTCTAGCCACGCCCTCTGTCCCCATTCTCCAGCCACACCCTCTATCCGCCAGCTGGAGCCACACCCTCTGTCCCCAGTCTGTAGCCACGCCCTCTATCAGCCGGTTGGAGCCACACCCTCTGTCCCCAGTCTGTAGCCACGCCCTCTATCCGCCGGCTGGAGCCACACCCTCTGTCCCCAGTCTGTAGCCACGCCCTCTGTCCCTCGCTCACCACCACCCACAGCCAGGAGACACAGAGGGAGGAGGAGGCTTGCTGTCAGCCCCGTATCCTGCTTTGCCAGTCTGGCTTTGCCTTGACAACCCATGAAGACGTCAAGGCAAGACACGGGCATCTCCTTTTGTTTCATGTATGAGCTTAAAACTACAAATCCCATGAAACCGCTAAATCAATCAGTCATTACTGTTTAATGGCATGTATATGTTAAGGGCGAAAAGTGAATGAAATCATTTGCTTAAAACATTCCTTCTTTCCCTTGGTCTTAGCTTTTTGTGTTTCATGAAATCAAATTGAAACTGCTTTCAGTGGTTAGCTAATTCATATTTTAAGGTAAAAAAAAATGTCCCCCCTTGTGTGTCCTGGAAATGTTGTTTCTCATTAAAGCCTTGTCTTATCCTCCAAATCCTAATTACAAATAATGAATACATACAGTACTATAATGTTGGGCCATACAATGTCACAATTTCCCCAACAGCTGTAGTTTGCTGGAATATGGGTGTTAACTTGGTTTATTAGTTTGGCTAATCCTTTGGTCAATTCTTCATCCTAAGTGTTTTTCGCCCCACTACCCCACCCCCCAAGTCCCACAAAACAAATTCTTGTTTTCTCTTCACACGACTCATTACTCCACCATGCTACTCATTTCAATAGGAAGAAAAGCAATTTTTGCATGTAATAACTCAAATAAACGTTCTTCATTGTTTTTCATTATTCTAAATAAGATAGGAAACATCAATATACAACTGTTCGAAAATTAATAAATACGTTTAAAAAATTGTAAAATGAGTCTTGTCCAAATTTTTTCAGATTTATTATCCTTCTGAGAATGAGAGACTGACATAACGAAAAGGCAGCTGGCTCTTCCAGAAGAGCCTTGAAACAGTTTGACCTTTAGGCCTCGGGCCCAGCATCAACCCATGAGAAACTATTCATTTCTGGTCGCACCTTGGCGAAGATGCAGATAACTTCCATGTAGCCCAAAAATCTGAGATAAGGCATCTGAGATAAGGCATCTGATATGAGCATCAAACACCCAGGGCATGCCCAAGCTTCTTGCTTTCAGGGAAATACATTTGCGTAAAAAGGGCCAAAGGGTCATCTAAAACAGATTGAATCTTTAAGGGAATCCATTTCGGGTTAAACTGTTGCCCCGGTAACTGAATGTAAAAACATAGCATTTAGGCATGCACCTTGTCTACTGACTCTGCTCAGCCTGGGACACAAATGGGTTTGTATTTCCAGCCCCACCAGACAAGCGGTAACTAGAATGATTTACTCTGAAACGCCTAAGCGTACTCAGCACTGAAATGTTTTATTCGTATTGCTTTAACGAGAGGATTAGGTAATACGCTAATTTTCAAGGTCTGTCAGGCACAGTAAAAAAAAAAGAAATAAGAAAATACAGAAAATAACTGCATTGCCACTCACAGTTCCGTCCCTCCTTACCAGCAGTGATCACAAATGTTGGCCACACCAAAATATTTCCATCAGGTGAAGCAAGTTGTGACTGCAACTTGGTGTTTTTAACTCAATTCAATTCAATTCAATTTTTAACTCAATTCAATAATGATAAACGTAGCTGCATCAAACTTATTTTGTGGCCTGTTGACACTGCTAATGTTAAGTAATTAACACATTAAGAACTACCTGGCGCATTTCCCCATGACCCGGTCATACAAGTGATTCAGTTTTGGACCCGACCCCATTCTTGTTTCAGGTCTGTGTCAGGTCCCGGTTAATCCCACCTGTGGATTGGACCTGTGAATGTACCTATTTAGACTGTTTGTCCAAGTTCTCCCCATAGTAGACTCTTCTACTCTTCCACAGTTTTCCACAAGCAAACTCAGTTTGTTTGACCTTCAGATTAAAAAAAAACAAAAAAAAAACTGAAGTCTTTGGACGTTTCTTTCTCCAGTGTTTGGTTGGTTTTTGTTGTTTTTTTTGGCTTGACTTTTCAATTTAAATGCACGGTAAAACGGAGATGTGATAGCGGTCATTGGGGAGAAGCTTTGGCAGGCAAACCTGAAACAGACTCAGTTATCACTTTGTGCTGTGCTTATTTTTATAAGCTCTGTGGGCCTGAGGTCCAGCGGCTTCAGGTTACAGCGTCTGTGATGCATGAGTTCGGTCCCGTTCATTAGCTTGACAACTCAGCTTCAATCCCTGCCCATTTTTACACATTGTTTGTCACTCACCAGCAGTTTATACGTAAAAAAGAGTTAGTGGTGGTTGATAAAAGACCTGTTTTAAATTAACCTGAACGTTGCCGACAAGGCCCACGCCCTGGGTGTGATGATACAGAACATCGGTGTAGCTTCATGTTACGCATGGCCAGCCCCACAGTTAGTCATCCAAGGACTGATGAAAACCGATGAAAAGTCTCTCCCCAAAAAAACCTGTATCATATGTAAACTTAGTTTCACACCGCCGCGTTGAATGACCATTCGTCATATTCAGTGTGTAAAATATCCAGGACCAGTCAGACTCACCAGGGCTCCGCCCCTCACGTTGTCCCTGGAGTTCAGAGTTTCTCCACTGGTTTTGGGGGGGTCTCGTATATTGTCCGTTATTCACAGGAAGGGTCTGCATGTTGGTTGGTCTCTCTAAATTCAAATGGCCCTCAGGAGGCAACAGAGCAGACATTCAATTTTAACTATCCCCTGTTGGAATATTTTGTTCACAGCCGGGCAACATTTGGTTGTTGATTGTTGGTTTTTCTCTCTTTTGTGTTTAGACAGATATATAGATAGATAGATAGACAGACAGAGAGACAGACAGACAGACAGGCAGGCAGGCAGGCAGGCAGACAGACAGGCAGGCAGGCAGACAGACAGACAGACAGACAGACGAACCTCATCAAACAGGCACAGCTTTCACCTCCTCAGTAAGTTTCAGTCTCCCATAGGAACAAGTGTTAGTGAATGAAAGATTATATCCGGACAGTACAGGTAACAACAGTGTCTCAATACGTATGACCAGAGCAGACTTATCTATATAAACACATATTTACTGAAAAATATTTCAGTTCAGTTTCTTTTTATTTTCTGGTATTTTTATTATTTGCTCTCTAAACAATGACAATGACAGATTTTTCCTGACGATCAGACTCACGTAGTTAGGGCTTACCATTTAAGTGCTTTTAGTGTTTCTAATTTCTTCTGTTAAGTCTCACAAAAACATTGCGTGCACAAACTAAAAATAACGGATTTATTTAACGTTAAATCACTTAGTAATTTCAAAACGAATCACACTGATTCGAATCACACTGATTCGAATCACACTGATCTCCAAGATTCCTCATCCGTTTGAGTTTACACTTGGGTATTAAAGAATGAAAGAATTAGTAACTTCAGAATTTTCGCCTTTATCCTGCCTGAACATTATTTCTTTTTGGGGGGGGTCAATCAACAGAAAAGGATATATTAGTCGAGAGGCAAATCCCGCCAAGGGTTTTTGTAATCTTTCTTACTGACTGGCAACATTCGCAGAATTTTCAGCCTGCTACTTTACAGAAACTATGAAGTTTCACCACCGCAGAACTACTTGAAACAATACATGTCTAATGTCAGCTAAATAGTTTCTGTTGTGGCCGACGTTGTGAAAATGAAAAGAATGAGAATACGAGCGAGCAACAGAGAAAATTGGCCGACGAGCGCTAACAGGTGGTGTTCTAATATTACATTTCTTCATTCGTGAAACCTAAAAATGTTCAAAAGCAGATCGTGTTTCATCGTACTCGACCCGGTAAGCGGAATTAATTCATATGTTGGAAATGGTGTTTTTCAAGCTTGACATTAAAAAACCAGAAAATCGATGTTGCTACAGGGAAAGAGGAGGCGAAGCATTCAGCCGTGATTGTGAACACAGTTTTTTTTTTTTCTCCACTGACCTCTGAGTACCCAGTCCGAGCGAAAACCTCTAAAAAATAAAACGAAAGCTACGATTACAGCCAAATAAAACGCCAGTAGGAAGGGCGGGAAGCCAGGCTGTGGTCACCCGCCGGTGTTCACAGGGCAATCGGTTACTGCAGACGCCTTGCCATGTGAAATTACACCTTAAAAGTTCAACCGCTGGACAGACCTAACTGCAATGGGCTATATTGATCCCCAATCCATGGTTTAAATTAGCAATACATGTAGTTGGGAAGCAGTGAGAGATGGCAACAGAAATTCCACAGTGAGCACAGACGAGTCTAGACACTTTGTTAAGAGAGAAATCGCTGGCAAATTGCTTTCACTGTGAACTCTTTAGTATCTGTTTATATCCTACATATGAAATGTTTTGAAGCAATAGTTTGACTAAAATTATTGTGGTTCAACTGAAATTATCTTTAAACTAGCAGAATTTAGTTTTTTTTTTTTTTGTTTTTTTTTTTTTACTGTGGTAAGATTTAAGGTTTTTGTCTAATAGCTCCCCATTATAGGGCCAGGGTGTCTCTGCAGGTTGTACTTAAATGCGAAGTGTGTAGAGCAGATGATGAATCATCCAACATTCCGGTCCTTTCCACCGGGAACTTCTTCAGTTCAATCTCCTGCTCCTCCGTGGCAGGGTCTGCTCTGTTCGCCAAAACGCGTACTGAGGTTCAGTGTGTGGGATCCTCCATGACTTTCATAGCATTTGTCCAAGCCGTATGATAACGACGGTGGCATGTCGTGCAGAGAGAACACTTTGCCTCTGGTGACCAACCAACTGTAGCGTATAGTGGGACACGGATCGAGAAGACGTGCGCAGACAATCTGATGCTTTGATCAGAAAAGCCACTGCCTTTATAGAATGCACCCTGCACTGCTTTGTGGGATTGTTAGAAAATGATGTCACTGTTTAACTGTCTACTGTCTACCAACCACAAGGATGTGTAGTCTATCCCACTGAACGTGCGCTTATGTCCTGGACAATATTATCATCAGTATAAGCATGATCAGCAGAATTTATAGCACGGACATTATAGTGCCATTGTAGCAAGTCTGATTCAACCCCCCTGACCACAAAACTGTCAGGATTCCATGTACAGTTCGCCCTACGTAAATTTGATATTTAATTGAAGGGAACTTTGGGCATAATAAAAGCAGAAAATTGCAATAAAAAATAAAAAAAGTTAGCTAAAAAGAGATGTGGTGACAACCCCACTGTGTTGCCTAATTTTTCACCCGGTGGCTCTCACACACACGACTCTGGAATGGAACATTTCATTTCAAAGCACGTTTTGTTTTTAAGATTTTGGAATCACTGGAGACCATGACTGAAGCGAGGTGGTCCAACCCTCTCTGCTTCAGGGCCGGCATTTGTCCACCCCGCCTAATACATCCCATGTCAGTTGCATTCTCCTAAACTCTGCCTGCAACCCGTTTCCTTTCAAAGGAAAGTGAGAAACGTAATTTGTGGCCCTGGTTTGGCTGAGAATGAAACAAGCCTGCTGAGGCACTCCTGTGACAGTGGTGGACGGCATTCATTAAACGCATTAGTCTCAGATTCCCCACAAAGCAGAGACCCACACGTCTGTAATCCCTTTCGCCTCGGAGAGGACAAAGGAATCCATCTTCTGTGTGATCTCTTTAAGCCCATATTTTCTGTTGTTCGGCGTGGTACACAAAGGCACGGAGAGCGTGATCTTCAGCTTCTGCTGAGAAGAAATGAAGAGGCGAGGCGGAACCTTGCCGTCTGCATTAAAGGAAAGTAAGTACCTGTACCTCTCCACAAGACCCTTTGTCTGATCTGCTTTGAGCGGCTGTCAGTGACACCAGCAACCCACACCCCCAACCCCCCTCCCACCCATCCACAGACGTGGTAAAGCCGTGTTTCCACCAAGCGTACGAGACGTGTGGGTCGCTAATAAGAGCAGCCCATGGCTCTCGCTCCACCTGTCGGGTCTTTCTCCCTCCGTGTGCGCTCCTGGCTCACTCTCACACTACACACTCACACTACACACACAAACCCTCACACTACACTCACACACACTCACACTACACACACACACTCACTCTCTCACACACTCTCATTCACACACACACACTCACACTACACCACACACTCACTCACTCACTCTCTCACAAACACACTCACACTACACAAACTACACACACTCACTCACACACACACTCTCTCTCACACTACACACCCTCACTCTCACACACACACCCACACACACACTCTCATTCACACACTCACTCACACTACACACACTCACTACACTCAGACACATACACACTCCCTCACTGCACCACACTCTACACACACACACACACACTCACTCACTGCACCATACAATACAGCTCCATTATGTATTTATTAATATTAGTCTTTCTTTTTTTATCTCAGGATATAAATTCACAATAAAATTGATCAGAATAGATTTATTCTGATAAAGCAAAAAAACAGGTGTGTGTTATTGCGATTATTGGCTGTGGCTCAGCTTAGCTACTTTAAATTACTGCTTTGTTACTATTTAAGCATAATAATGCCATTAAAACACAGTAAGCAGGTCAGACAAATATATATATATTTTCATGTACTGATGTTCACAACAGGTATAGTTTAAAGCTTTATTGGACTAAGTAGTTGGAAAATAAACAAAATAAAATCATCACTTGTGTACTACTGCTACTTTAGAAAAAATTATTAAAATAATACATATTTATCACCGGTTATACAACAGTGTAAAATGGCCTTTTAAATTATGACCTACTTGCTGTGATGTACTTTGTTCTGATTTAGTAAAAGAGCAAGATTTATGAGATTCAGTTTCTAAACTATTATTCCATAACCTGTTGTAAGCAATTTTCTATAATGTCCTGTTCATGTTCTTTGATGCTATATGTCTAGAAGTTAAGGAGACAATACCATGGCATTGCAGATTGAAGTAAAATACACAAATCAATATGAAATGTCAATATACTATAATAAAGTAAATGGCACTTTTGTAGTGTGAGCGAGTGTCACATATTCACCTTTACCTTTATGCATGTTACAGCTGGTCGGGTATGAAGTGTAACTAAACGAGTGTCACATATTCACCTTTACCTTTATGCATGTTACAGCTGGTCGGGTACAAAGTGTAACTAAACAAGTGTCACATATTCACCTTTACCTTTATGCATGTTACAGCTTGTCGGGTACAAAGTGTAACTAAACAAGTGTCACATATTCACCTTTACCTTTATGTATGTTCCAGCTTGTCACCTGAGCAGTGAGCAGATTGTTGGGGGATCCAGAGAGATATAACTAGATCATTAAATAACAAAGGTTGTGCTAGAAGTAAATGCCATCTGCTAAATCTCTAACAGTAAATGCAAAATCTGCGGGGCATCAATTGTGGCAGCTTGGATGCCTTTGTATTAAAAACTCCTACTGCACATGGTCTTGCAATGCAGATTATAGGTGCCACTTAGTGGCCATATTTTGAACTACAACCTTACACTATAACAGGATAACTGGAGAATTTAGATATTAAATTTAGTAATGTGGTGGGGGATATAGTAACAACAAAATGTGACCAACATTTGCTTGTTGAGCCCCTAGCTCAAGGAACCAATTGTATACTTGTCTCTATTGCCAGGAGTGACCAAAATCTCTGCCTTTTTCCTTCACTCTCAGCCTGACACTCAGATCCCCTCCCCTAACTGCCTGGAGTGCTTCACACTTCACGTAATGGATACCCTGGGCAACATTAAACTTGGGTCAGGGTTTCACTTATCTCTCTACACAAGCGTGTTGTCCATGTTCAGCCACTGAGATTTGTTGCCGGAACCAACGCAAAAAATCTTTACAGCGGTGTTCCAGGATTGTTGTGCGTTTTTATTCCACCCGGAAGCTTGGACACTGTATTTTAGTCATTTAGCAGACGTTCTTATCCAGATATATCAGCATGATATGATATATCAGTGTGTTTAGAAAACTAGACGATGTAGGGGTTTCACGCTTAGGGGTTTTCCTGTTTTTTGTTATTGATTCAATGTAGTCTGCTAGAGTGTTAAATCTGTCCAAAAGGTAAAATGAGAACGATTATAGTGTACGATTATAGAGTACGATTATAGAGTACGATTATAGTGTACGATTATAGAGTACGATTATAGTGTACGATTATAGAGTACGATTATAGTGTACGATTATAGACAGAAAGCAATGTGCTAGAAGAGCTATGGATTAAAGGACAAAGGCGAGAGAATTCCAACAGAAACCATTCAGATGATGGTGCGAGTCACTGACGCTTACCGGTAACATTTTTGAAATTACGTCCAACAGGAGGCTCAGAAATGTGCTGACTTTGCAAGTGAAACGGAGAACCCCGTCTGATAGGCGGTGTGAATCCCCAAGAGATTAATGCTGATTTCAGTAGGTTGTGGGAGACGATTCTTATTGAGAGATTTAAGAGAGGGGAAAAAAAACACCTACCTGAGAATCCGGCCACCTGTTTAAATGAAAGGTGATGCCAAAGGCTCCCCATGGTGCCAGCCAGCTGAGGGGTCGATCATCCCCTGGTAACCTGGGGATGATTATTAGAGCTCCTGCCTGTCCTGTTTCTGGTGAACGGGTGGAGAGAGTATGTTTCCTGTGAGAAATGGGGATACATTGTTGTGGGCTGTCGGCTCCTCCAACAGAAAGATACATCAGAACCAAGTGATTCAGGCTTTGACCCGCCAGCGGGACTTTGGCAGTGAAGGGAGGTTGCTGGAGGATGTTTGTTTGGGGGAGAACAAGTCGCTCTTAATTGAGGATTTTGTGTCTCTGACGCTTGAACATATATATATATATATATATATATATATATGCAGGGGTGTTTCCCGCTTGCGCTGTGACGCATGAAATGTCTTAAAGGAATCTGGGTGTTGACCTGACTGAAACGTTTTTCAGAAATGCCATGTTGAGTAGATTTTACACTTCAGGGTATGAGAATGGTTTGGGTAAAAAATGGAAACGGTTTGTTCCAAAACAGGAGGATTGGTGAGAAACCATGAACAAAATGGGATGGTGCAGCTATGAAGAATTTGCTTATTGATGCTGCCAAGAAGGCTCTTTTAGAGAACTATGGTTACCTGGATTGCTTCAACCTTGTGGATGGGCGTATATTTTATCTCCTGTCTCCTTGGCATTGTGACTTTGACACATTCCACGAGTCCAGTCCTGTCATTCTATTGTATTTTATAATGAAGGTGTGCACCTCCTACACAGAGAAAATCATCTTTTCTTATAGCTGCTCAGGAGGACGCTTTACTGAAACACTCTTTTGCTGATTGAAATTCCAGTGATATCTTTCACTTCCGTAGCCTCTGAACCAATCACCGTACTATAATATTGTTATTATTAAATTAAAAAACTTACGCTCCATGTTTTTGTCCTAAGAGCCTTAATCAATAATTTCTCCTTTATTGGTTCTGTTGAAAATGTATAAGATTAGCCATTTCTTTTTGTTTTAAAAGCTGGGAACCATCATGGTTTGTTGACTTTCTGCTTACAGAAAGTTTTCATGAATAACTAATGCGTGCACGAGTCTGGTGGATCTCGTAAAAGATGCGACAGTGACAGTGAAGTTCGACAGTGACACAAACTGAGTGCACACTTGGCTGCAGCGCTGGTCTTACCCTATACATCTGAAACATAGTGAAGGTCGCCCAGACACCCAACCATCTGCTGAGAAAAAGAAGCGAAGGAGGAGGGAGAGGGGGGAAGAATGTATCCAATGTCATCGGCAGCTCCTCAATGCCCCTGGACACCAAGGGGAACCGAGGAAAAGCCTTCTGTTGGGGACCAGGCCTCTCTGGGGGAGACCAGGTGTGAAAGAGAGAACAACGGCGTCCTCCAAGCGCCATCTGTCACCAATTAGCGCCAGTGAATGCCTTACAGTAACATCTGTGTTTGCATGAGTGTGTGTGTGTCCCGTGTCAGCAAACAGTGCAACAGGGCCTCCCGAGATGCTCCGTCGGTATATAGGCAGTTTTACCAGTGCAGACTCAGCCCTATGAGCAAGAGCACAGCCTCATGTGATTGTGACTGGGATCGCCGATTGGTGGAGTGCCGCGAGGGCTGTGGTGGTTTATATGGGCAGGGTTTCTCTAGGCTCGTCGCTAACAAGCGTCGCTAATAAGCGTCGTTCGTCTCCTATCAGCTTCCCAAGTGCCTGCAGGCTTGCAGTACCGCCCAGAGGAGCCCATCTCTCCGACAATTGGCACTAAACCTCTTGCTTGAGCATGTTGTGTAGCGGGCGGAGTGGTAAAGAGACTCAAGGGGGCTAGGGTTTGAGGACAATAGTCGTACTTCCTTACCCTCCCTGCTGCAGGATTCATGGCAACGAGCCATGATGCGTTGGGAGAGCTGGTGATTCCAAATTGGGGCAAAAATACTAAAATAATTAGCGATTCCAAATAAAATTTTACAAAAAATACAAATATCATTGTTGTGTTAGTGACTAAATCTGTGTTCATTTTCAAGCCCTGCTATCATTGTTTAAAACATTGCAATGATGCAAACTATCTTCATGTGCTGCAAAAAAGGTCAAATACATCGCTAAACACAGGCCTGATTTTGGCTTCTGCTGAAAGACAAGCATCCCAAAATGCTTTATATGTATAAAAGACTACGGTAATTGGCGCCAGATACGGTTTTCCTGACCACTAATGCCTTAGTTTGGTCCTGTAACACATCAGACTTGCCCTGCTGATTAAAGAATAAATGTAAATGTAATGAATTGACTGAATTCCCATTCAAATTTATTGTATACTTTAAAAAGTTAAAAGTGCTGGTTTTTTCCATCCTTTTGAAAAGACTTCTGCCTGCATGGTAAGACAAAGCTGCATGGTAAATCATAAAAGGAGCTGAGTCCGGAAAAGGCGCTCCCCGGAGTTCACGCTGAGCCCTACGAGTTGTATTTCGCAGGTTTGAATTCAGCGGCACGTCTTTTTGTCAGTTGTGACCAGGAGAGCCTACAATTGGTAGAGGTAGGGAGGGAGAAGTTGGCAGGGCTTGTTGCTAACCAGCATCTCTTGAATGGCTTCCCAGGTGCCTGGAGGCCGGGCTGTTTGTGCTGGCTGTGTAGCCTACAGAGTGTAAAAAATGCAAATGGCCCTAATGCGACTAGGATTAGTATGTGAGGGCAGGATTTGTAGCGAAGAGCTGAGACGCACTAGCACAACTGGAAATTCCAAATTTACCTTAAAAATAGAGAGAGAAAAAAGAGCAGAGACCTGAGAAACCAAAACAACAACGACAGTTAAAGATCCTAAAGCTCTAAAAAGTACTCCGTTAGAAAATGGCAGGTTTAATAAGATGGATTGACTGGATAACGAAGGACAGCATACTGCTTAGTAAAATTACTCAGTTTGTATCAAGGCTGCCGCGACATTTTTGGTCATATATCATAGAAACATATAAATTACGGATTCTCTTTTTGAGGCAGAGAATCAGAAGAAACCCATATCTTCTCACACCACAGGTGAATAAATGGGAATCCATTACCATGACAACGGTGGATGGAGTAAAATCTTTTCTAAATTCCATCTGGGCGCTGTAGAATATGTATTGACGAGGCCCCCCCATCAATACGCACGTGAGGTACAGATGGGTTGCCCCGTAAGACATTTTGGGAACCAATGAATGGCCAAAGGGAAGCCTCATCGGGGAAACCTCATCTAGGTCCACGCTGAGCAGACGTAGGGTCCTGGATGCATTTGAAAATGCTCTCTTTGCAAAAAGGCAGACCATAATCTGAACTAATGCCCCTTTTTCCCCGAAAGGAAAGGGTACTCAGGCATCCGTGCGAAATGCTTAGCGAAATGTCCCACCTCTCTCTTCAGAGCAGGGTCAGTTTCCTGAGGGAGTGTGATTGATGGACTGTGTAACAGCCTCTGTATTCTGTATGCAAAACCAGCCTTTTACACTGTGATAGTGGGGAAGCGGGACCAGGTTTAGTTTAAAGAACATAAGCATATGTACTGCATCCTGAGTATTTACTCAGTCATCACAACATTAAGCATGCAAAATGTGTTTTGGGGAGATTAGCTTGTAACCTCTGGGGAAATAACTATTGCCGGTGTTAAAAAACAAAAAAAAATAGTGTATAAAAGTACACACATATTTAAGTTGACAAAATTAATAGAGATTTATTGGATACAGATGATGATCTCATTAAGTTTGTTGTTGCTACACAGTTCTTGAGGGCCCCTAATTGGCCCTGGGCCTATGTGTTAATCCGCCTCTGCCTTGAAATTGCATTACTTTGAGTTCCATCGCAACCCAGACTTAACCCCATTATTATTTGTTTGTTGTTCTACTCGAGTTAACCTTAAGCCTGTTACTACTAAACCGTTTCGCCACTGCTGGAGTCGGCCAGCAATGCAAACACTGAAAGTTAAGAAGCTACAACACAATTTCCCTTGCTAAGGAATGCGGCCACTGGTTTACCAGGAGGGCTGTTTTTACACAGGACCAACCCAGGATTCTGCAAGTAAAAGGTCAAGCCCCTCATGAATTGAAAAACGTTCCGCGATAACAAATTTAAGCAAATTAAAGATATACAAATTATTATCTTTAGTAAAGGTGAGCCTACATCACAGATAAATACCTCCTGTAATGTCGGCAAAATTTTCAATAATGTCTCTTTTTTTCTTTCATGTGAGGATATGGATGACACTGCCAGGGGGGAAATGACCTCTTTCCTATGAATCCAATTTTTTTGTAACAGCTTCCACTTCAGTCTGTGGTACAGTGATAGACATAGACATTATTACCAAACTCAATAGGTTAATTATGCCTGAATCTATGTACAATGGGTGAAACAAAATTAGTATTCACACAGGAACACCCAGCATTTTGGGAGTTCATGCTTCACACTTTTGAGAGAGTAAATCTGGTCGGTCATTTATTTTCAAACGCTAAAATCAATACAAACGTCACTAGTTACTCTCTTTATTTAACAGGCCACCATAGACCCATCTCTCACCCATTCTTTTACACGAAAACCTTTCCCTCAAAGGAGGAAGCACATTAAATCTTTCTTTTCTGGTAACAAGAAATGTTGGTATTTGTTCCGGCATCTACAAAAGTACATTCCTAAAACACTAGCATGTAACGGTTCAGGTGTATGAATAACGACACCATCTTCTTTTTGTAGAATAATATTAAATGAAACCGGACAACAGTTGTTTTCTTTTGACAAAGCGCAATGTTTAGTTCTCTTGTCAAATACGAAAGAGACCCTTTGTTTCTTGTATGTGTGTGCACTCAGTTATTAATTCCCGAATTGTCTACGCCTCTCACAAATCAGCAGCTTGTCCAACAATGCTTAAAACGAATCAGCATTGAAAATGCTTTCTTTGCAAAAAGGCAGACCATAATCTGAACCAACGAACCGTGTCCAACAATGCTTAAAACGAATCAGCATGCTGAAACAGGCGGTGTAACTGCATGCAAGGTAAGAGTAAAAATACTGAAATATGTTGCTTATTTTAAAAAAAGAACAAAGAAAACCCGGTATAATTTTTATAACTTTGACAGTTAACGCTTAGGTGCAGTTAACACTATATGTCACTGAAAAAAAATGTATACCACGAGTATAGAGAGAAGTAAAAATTGACGGATTCGTAACATTGTTTACAATTTGTTACTTACAATTCTATTGACGGGGACAAACGATAGGCGGTGCATACGCTTTACAAATGGTTTGTTATGTTTACAGGCGAATCAGACTGTGAACAACATTACTATACTAGAACGTATATGAAACTTCATTTTAAACCAAGTCACTAATATAGGGAAATTCAAAATAGTCTAATCTGTAGTAAACAACCAGTACCAATATTGACCGTATGAGGTCGACACATTCATCGAAGAGCAGTGAGCAGAGTGTTTGGTTGACTGAAACATGTTACGTACCCATGTTCTGTTATTTAAATGTAATATAACCGATTGCTTTTTTTATGGTAGGATTTAGGCTAGTATCACAACAATTGTTGTATATTTAGTACCACAGAGGTCTTTCATAAAGTTCAGGGACACTTCAGCACGAGCTGATTAGCCGCTCTGTGTAATTCACAACCGAATTCACAATTGGAAAGAAATCTTGTAAAGCAATGTTTCTGTCTGTATTTCTGCTCGCGGTTTTCCCAGAGTCAGCTGCAAGAGATGGCCATGAGCAGGAGAGAGGGTCTGAGCGCTGACTCAGCCCAGTTCACAATGGAAAAAGAGGAGTTCCGCATCCTAGGGGGCTCCGTGCATTACTTCCGCGTCCCCAGGGCCTACTGGAAGGACCGCATGCTGAAGATGAAGGCCTGCGGAGTCAACACTCTAACCACGTAGGTGCAGAAAGCATTCACTGCACTCCTCTGCCACGTTGTTTTTGGTTTTGTTTCCACTGCCCGTGGCTGAGTTTCACTCTGAAGGCCTGTCGATTTTGTCTTGGTCAGATACGTGCCGTGGAATCTACATGAACCCCAGAGAGGAGTTTACTGTTTCCAGGGCCAGCTGGACTTGGAGTGAGAACGATCGCTTCTTGACTGTGTCGGGGCCTAAAAAAAAACTTTTTAAAATTCCTGCTGTACTGTACACTGTACTGTATTTTGTACACAAAATACTTAGGTGTCCTTTGGGGGACATACAGGCGCCTCTGTTGACATCCAGTCCCAATCTTCTCCTTCCTGCTGAGGAAAATAAAACAAGTTAACAAGCATCCAACTCTAGACAGACTGATACACTGCCACTGTTTTTTTTAGTATCAGATGATCATTAATTGTATATTCCTGCCAAAAAAATCTAGTACAGATGGGCTCAATGGGCAGCGAAATGATTCCCAAAACAAATAGAATGGATGAAAGCATCAGAACTGGGGTGTTTTGTGGACAGCTGGTAAGTTTTATCCCAGGTTAATGGGTCCGCTGGTCAGATTCTTTCCTTTTCTTCACACCTCTCAGGGCCTACATCACCGAGGCTGCAGGTGTGGGACTCTGGGTGATTCTGCGTCCAGGACCCTACATATGCTCAGAGTGGGACCTAGGAGGGCTGCCCAGGTTACTTTCACTTTTGCTTGTTTTACTGTATTCTGATTTTTTTGTTGGTCCAAAGCATAGTAAGGCAACAGTGGTCAGGTCTTGTTTTGGAAGGTGTCAAATGGCCAGCAGATTTAATATAAAAAATATATCTATATAAAATAAAAACTGCTGTTTGTACCTCATTATCAGCATTTTTGGCCCCGCAGATAAGAGATTCAACTACAGACAAGCAAGGTTGGCTATGTTTCTTATACATAAGATATATCTTTGAAGTGGGGCTGTTTTCACTGTCTTTGCAGTTGGCTTCTGCGTGACAAAAATATGAAGCTACGAACTACCTACAAGGGCTTTACAGAGGCGGTCAACTCCTACTTTGATGAACTCATTCCAAGAGTGGTGCCACTACAGGTGACTCCTCGGGACACTTTCTGGTGTGCAGAACGTGAACTAGGAGGTTACTGAAGATAAGTAACTGATCCGAACACATAATTAAGGTAAAAGTTGGATAAACATGTTTAAGGTGAATGACTCGCTAATTTAAGCTTCTAAAAGCAACCACATATTTAATTGAAAACAAGCTGGTAGCTTGATAAAAAGGCCGGTCATTTCTTTGTGCATGTTCTTGTTGCAGTACAAGAAGGGAGGCCCCATCATTGCAGTTCAAGTTGAGAACGAATATGGATCCTATGCAAAGGATGACCAATACATGTCCTTCACAAAAGAGGTGTTGGGGGTCGGGGCTTGGAGTTGAACTCTTTCCAAATCTTCTCTGTGCTTAGTTTTGTATGAATTCATTTTATCCCTTTTTACTACCTGTGTCAAACTGTTTAGTCACTTATCTGTTCTTCTGCCCCTTCGCTCTCCTCGTGTGCGCTCACCCAAGGGTCAAGGGTCAAACCCTTTTATGTATAGCTTCTCTTTGCTCCGCGCAGCATTTTGGCGCACTCCCTAAAGAAATGTCCCCCCTGACGAGGCATTTTCTCCCCCTGACAGGCTCTGCTGTGCCGGGGAATAGGAGAACTTTTGCTCACATCAGACGACAAGAAGGGGTTAAATTGCGGCGGTGTGAATGGAGGTATCACTGCTTTTTTCTGCAGGCTGATAGTATTACTGTTCTTTCTACAGGCTGATAGTATTACTGTTCTTTCTGCAGGCTGATAGGTATTCTGTTCTTTCTGCAGACTGATAGTATTACTGTTCTTTCTGCAGACTGATAGTATTACTGTTCTTTCTGCAGGCTGATAGGTATTACTGTTCTTTCTGCAGGCTGATGGGTATTACTGTTCTTTCTGCAGGCTGATAGTATTACTGTTCTTTCTGCAGGCTGATAGTATTACTGTTCTTTCTGCAGGCTGATAGGTATTCTGTTCTTTCTGCAGGTTGACAGGTATTCTGTTCTTTCTGCAGGTTGACAGGTATTCTGTTCTTTCTGCAGACTGATAGTATTACTGTTCTTTCTGCAGACTGATAGTATTACTGTTCTTTCTGCAGGCTGACAGGTATTCTGTTCTTTCTGCAGACTGATAGTATTACTGTTCTTTCTGCAGGCTGATAGGTATTCTGTTTTTTCTGCAGACTGATAGTATTACTGTTCTTTCTGCAGACTGATAGGTATTCTGTTCTTTCTGCAGGCTGACAGGTATTCTGTTCTTTCTGCAGGCTGACAGGTATTCTGTTCTTTCTGCAGGCTGATAGGTATTCTGTTCTTTCTGCAGGCTGATAGGTTTGGGTAGTAGATATTTCTATAAATAAAACATGAAATGATGTGCTATATATTAACTTGCTTTATTTTTTTAATTGTTATTATTGTTTTTATTTTAAGTCACTGTGGTTCTTTCTTTTCTTATTTAAGCCCTCAAGACCGTCAACCTTCAGAAATTGACATGTGGAGTTCTGAGGCACCTAGATCATATGCAGGTAATGGGCACTCTATGGTGTCCTTACTCTCCCTCTACAGTTTATTTGGTGACCTTTGACCTTTTTCTATTTTTGTTGTTAAAGCAATATCTAAATAACAGGTTAACAGATTTTGTTTAAAGTACTAGGTTGCCCTGGGGAAGTGTAGACCCCAGTTTATTTATTTTATAATGCACCTGAAAATGAACTCTCATCCAGTGAGACAGTTTAAGCATGCGTTTGAGCCCGTGAAAAGAAGGACAACCTTAATGATAGTTCAGTGGATGATGGCGTAGTGGGAATCTGTAAGGTGGCAAGAAGTCTTTTTCCCCCATGGCTATGATTCGCTATCGCAGCCCCAGAGGCCAAAGCTGGTTATGGAGTATTGGTCCGGGTGGTTTGATGTCTGGGGTGAGCCTCACCACGTCTTTCCTGCAGAAGGTAAGGCATTTAATGCTTCGCATCTCATCGCATCTCAGCGCACCTCAGCGCACCTCAGCGCACCTCAGCGCACCTCAGCGCACCTCAGCGCACCTCAGCGCACCTCAGCGCACCTCAGCAAACCTCAGCGCATCACAGCACACCTCAGCACATCTCAACACACCTCAGCATACCTCAGCGCATCTTAGCACATCTCAACACACCTCAGCATACTTCAGCATACTTCAGCATACCTCAGCACATCTCAGCACACCTCAGCACACCTCAACACACCTCAGCACATCTCAACACACCTCAGCATACCTCAGCGCATCTTAGCACATCTCAACACACCTCAGCATACTTCAGCATAC